>CAUYRH010010038.1:0-63211 GCA_963574655.1 Perodicticus potto
GAGACAGGGAAAGACCGGGAGTGTAACGGAGAGAGCTTCTCTCTCCCCACTTGAAATCTCTCCATATACCTGGTGGTTTGGTTTTTTCTGTATTTTTTTATGTAAATCAATTCTGTCTTACCTTGGTGGGGTGGGGGAGGGGGAAATAATGTAATGAAGAATAATAAAATACATGTATTTTTTAAAAAAAAAGAATTAGGAGACTTTTTAATTGAATAAAATACTTTCCGTGCCATAAGCATCATCATCTCCAAAATTGCTCACAACTTGTCTCTCTGCATTCTCCATGGCCACCACCCTCATCCAAGGCATCCTCTCACTCTGTAGCTATTGTGGCGACCCCCTGACGGGTCTTTCTGTTTCTCATTTTGCATTTCTGTGGTTCGGACCCGCCCAGCAGTTAGAAAAATTTTTTTCAAGAATTAACCAGACTTCACCTCCTATCATCAAACAATAACTAGTACAAAACTTCCGTTCCCACCATAAACAACTCTAGAACTTGGTGAGCTATGTGAGGTATTGTGTACAGGTACAGAACAGCCGCCGTGCAGGACTGGCGATCCTTGAGAGGAGAGAAACAAACGGAGAGCCCCACAGTTGCCCCGGCTTTGTGCCCAGGACCGTGTCCTGCTGTGGTGCTGGGAGGCCACGCAAAGTGGTGGTGTGGCTGAGTAAAGGCGCAGCTCTGGGCTGCGATGTCCAGCTGGCCCTTTCACTCCTGTATACCAGCTCCTCCGCCTTGTTTCTGAACTTCAAACACACCAAGCTTTCCTCTTTTAGGATCTTTGTATTCACAGTCTCCTCTGACCAAAGCACTTGTTCTCTTCCTCTTCACCCGCCGGGCTCCTTCGCACACTTCAGCTCTTAAATTTCACCTCCTGAGAGATATCGTCCCTAGTCACCCAATCTAAAGTAGATGCTTTCCCCGCCCTGATCCCCATCGTTCTGTGTGTCAGCATCTTGTTTGGTCCTTCGTGTCACATGTGCTACAATTGTGGTTATGTATTTATTTTGGTATTTTTTTCAGCTCATTTCCATCAGCAACATGTGACCTCCATTTGGGACAGGGACCACATCTGTTTTGTTCTTCCTTATGTATCCAGGCTTATAAATAAGTAGCGCTCAATAAACACTGATCATCCCGATCGATCTTCAATTCTGAAACAAATTAATCTGAGAAAGGATTAACTAATTCATGCATATCTTGTTCTCTAGACATTTTTCCCAGTGACATCTGTTTTGGGCTTCTTTCAGAGAAGTGAATGTTCAGAAGTAGAAAAGTCAAAAGAAAATGGAAATTGAAAAACAGGTATAGAGCCAATAAGTGTAGAAAAGGCTACCTACCAGAATTACTCTCCCATTTATAATTTCTTTACCATTTTACTTTTAATTTCAGCATCATGTCTAATTGGTTTCGTATTATCCATGCAACCTTGCATCTCATCAGTCACTTCCCTGGCCACCTTCTTTCTCAAGGAAGAAGACATTGAAATTTACCTGAGTTAAGCACTAAGTAAATTTTACTGATTAAGGAGCCTTCTGGCTCTTTCGAGGCAATAATAAAGACTTATAGCTCTTCGTGTTACCAAGACTTAGTACAGTGCAGGGCACGTGGCAAAAACCCAGGAAATGTGGGAAAAACGAGTATGTAGTTTGCTAGAGGGTATAATAAATCGTAGAGTTTTATTTTCCAAAGATAGGACATTCCTTTTATTCAAGCTTTTTTTTTTTTTAATATTTTAAGTGAACTTCAGAGATAATCTTTGAGAGCAGTGCCTATGACTCAAAGGAGTAGAGCACCGGTCCCATATACCAGAGGTGGCAGGCTCATACCCAGCCCCAGCCAACAACTGAAAAAAAAAAAAAAAAAAAGATAATCTTTGAGTCCATCAACCGAAGAAAAAGATAAATAAAATATGGTAAAATTCATGCAATTGCACATTATCCATATAAAAAATAGTGAAGTACTAATACAAAGTATAATGTGGAGGATCCTTAAGAAGCAGTCATAAGAGACCACATATAGCACGATTCCTTTCATATAAAATGTCCAGAATAGGCAAGTCCACAGAGAAAGTAGATTTGTTGAGAGAAATGAGGAGTGACTGCTAATGGGGCATGGAGTTTGGGGCGGGGCTGACAAAATTGTTCTCAAGTTGGTCCTGGTAATAGTCGCACAACTCTGTGGATGTGCTGAAAGCCACTGAGTATGTACTGTAAATGGCCAAATTGTATAGAATGGAATTCTATCTCAATAAGGCTGTTATTTTTTTAAAAAATGAGATAACCTTTGAATTTACATGTTATACATTAGATGCTAGAGATGTGTTGCAAGCTTATTTTGATTAACAGAATTTAAATATCTGAAATATATATTTGAATTGTATAGACTCATAAGCACCAATGTCTTAAGAAAATTATGTTGATCATAGAAATGTTAAACATTTGCCCAAAGTTTTTATATTTGTTTGTTGTAGAAATAATTGCTTCTCATTCAGTATCATAGGTTCTTTTTGTCATGGGTGTCATGTCGAAACTAACTGAACTATTACTATTCAAAATCAGAAGTATTATTAAAGCAAAATTCTAGTTTTTTTGAAATTAATATTCATTGTATCTTTCAGTCAGTGGAACCTAGTGAAGTGAAACAGGCAACATCAGCGTCAGTTCCAGCATCAGCAGTTGCTGATTCGCCCAGTATAGAGAAAGAAATAGACGCTAGCAGCATCCCCACTGCCATCAAGTACCAAGATGACAATTCTCTGGCCCATCCAAATGTAAGATCCTCAGACCTTAATGTCAGCTGGAGTCTAGTTAACTGAAATTAATTCAAGCTTGTGCACTTTTGTGCTGACACCAATATCATTCGAGTAAACAGGTTCATATGTTCCTATTTGCCAAAAATAGGTAGCTGGCCCTGTTACATATATTTAAAATCAGTATGGTGCAACTCGTGTTGCCTGACTTCTAGGGGTATTCTTTCCTTGGTTAAGAAAAATAGGCAAAGAGAAGAGGTTTATTTCATTCGTTTGTTTGTTTTTTAAAAAGGGCTAAAAGTTCTGATTCTGGCTTAGCTCTAGTTTGTTCACTGACTGTGGGCATGTTAATAACATCATATTTTGTGGACTTCTGTGAAATGGTATCATTTCACTTTCTCAGAAAAGTAATGGGAAATGAACGTCATGCAAACAGAAAGAGCAAAACTGATGCTTTGGGTGCTGGCCCTTTTATCCCAAGCCTTTCCAAGCATTGCTAATTCTAGACAGATGTCGTGACTGGAGAAGACACAGGAGTCAAACAGTACCCAAGCTGCGGTGCACATTCATAAAGGAAATCTGTATCATGTTAGGTCAGATCCAAGCCAATGGCAGACAGTAAAATTTTTCCTTTTTCTCTTCTTATTTCAGTTATTTATCGAGAAAGCTGATGCTGAGGAAAAGTGGTTCAAGAGGCTAATTGCTCTCCGACAAGAAAGACTAATGGGCAGTCCTGTGGCCTAAGTCATGTACATGTGGATAGGTTGACAGTAGCATTAGAAATTTAGGCTTTCAAATCAGTATTAAGTTTCTAGTCATAAAAAGAATTTAGTTGATTATATTAAAAGGTAATGGCATTTCATTCTTTTCTCATGTAAGCTCGAATATTTGTTGATATGAAGTAAAACATTGTGCATAAAACTAGTTAAAATTTAAGAATGCATGGAAATGTTATTCTGCTAATAAAGCTAATGATTAAAAGGTCAGTGTTAAAACAAATGGCATACAGTAGTGTTTCTTAGTACAATTCAAAAAATACCAAGTTGTCATTTAAAGACACAATGTTGATTAATCATGCATATGTAAGAATCAAATTATTTGAGGTAAGTGTGAGATTTCATTTTCCATGTATTACAAAACCATTTTTTAAATATTATTTCACTTTATTGCAGAGTTGCTCTTATAGCTAAATGACAGTCAACTGTGCATTCCATACTGAACACGTCAGAGATAAGGACTTCTGGGCCTTGCTTTACAAAGCTGGTTTATAACAGCTGACATGGATATTTCCCTTGGCCATTTTTTCTGTTGTCCAGTCTCACTCTAACTTAGTTTCTGTGAAGACTAGCTCAGAACACAAAATTTTAAAATAGAAAAAGCAACATACAGGTCATTTTAATGTCATTTTTTTTATATTTCTAGAACAACTAAAATTCTAATCTCTGTTGAAAATGAAAAATAAAGGCTTGACACCTGTAGCTCAACAGGTAGGGCACCAACCACATATACCAGAGCTAGCAGGTTTGAATTCAGCTGGGCCTGCCCAACAACAACAACTACAACCAAAAAATACCCAGGTGTTGTGGTGGGCACCTGTAGTCCCAGCTACTTGGGAGGCTGAAGCAAGAGAATCACTAGAGCCCAAGAGTTTGAGGTTGCTGTGAGCTGTGATGCAATGGCATTCTATTGAGGGCGACATAGTGAGATTCAATGTCAAAAAAAAAATAAAATGAAAAATAAAAAGAACTTATACTCAATGGCAGATGGTCTGGAAAAGGCCAATGATGAAATGTTTGTTTTTATACACACAAGTTTTCCCATTCTGAATAGGATGCTACTGTTCTTCTTTTCTTAGCTGTAAATAAAAGGGCCCAATATTAACTCAGGACTGTGTGGCTTTTAATGTAAGTATACTAAAGGGATTACAGTTTCTAAAATATTTACGTTTCATTCTTTTTTTTTTCCCCCTGGGGCTGAGTTTGAACCCGCCACCTCCAGCATATGGGGCCAGTGCCCTACTCCTTTGAGCCACAGGCACCGCCCTATACTTCATTCTTTGTGTAACTTATAAACTATAAAAGCACTATCACCTTCTTAGAAAGTATATTTTAGTAATCTGGGCAAGAACGTGGGTGTCATTGGGCCATTACCGATTCTGCGGAGAAGCTAGGCTGGACAGTTTTCTCAGTGTGCTTCTTCCTTATCTGCAAGATAGTGAAAATGTGATTTACTGTAATTGTACTTAATGCCAGTGTTCTTCTACTACAAATACCCTCAAAACAGAAGCTTGAACTGCAATATATTTGTATTTTAAAACTAAATTTTTCATGTAGAATAGAAAATCAAAGTTTTTTTTAAATAAACTAAACTATGATCCCTGCAGGAACTCAATGACTACTTCATTCCTTCCTGGTTTTCAGCATGATTCACTGTGATGTATTATTAACTTCATTTACCTGCATTCCTAACAAAGACTGCAATATTACCACACAAGCCAAATTAAATTTAATGAGAAAGACTTCATAGAACACTATCAAACAAATTGCCAAACTCAGGCTAGGTGATGCTTCCCGGCCTTCTTTAATACCCTAATATAATGAGTGTAGAAAACAACAGTCCCTTTTATGTCCCTTGATTAGTGATAATACTCTGGACTCACGTGACACCTTGAGTTTTCTTTGAAACATTGAGTTCTTATAAAATGTGGATACTAACGATACTGGTTGGGTTTTCATTTCTGACTATTAAATGCATTCTCGGGGAAGATGAAATAAGAGCATTGTTTCTGACACTGCTTTATTCTGAGGAGGCAGACACCTAAAAATAGGGGGACAAAACACTTGAGTCATTCTCCTACTTTGCTTAAGCATCCTAGCACGTAAAATGGGAATACTAACAGATCTGCTTCCTTTGATTTCTCATTAAAATGACATGAAACAAAGCCCTTCATAGGAAAGTATGCTGTTTATGCCAAGTGAACATTTTGACACAGTAGAAAAACAAATGAAGTATGGAACAACTAGCTGCATAATTAATGATTTGAAAAGCTACACTCTAACTTCAGTGCGTTTGTTCTGTGTGTTCTTCAACGGCCACGGTCAGTCCGTCCCCATCCCGGCTTCGTGCATAGCCCTCCCTGATCTGCCGCTGCTGTAAGAAAGCTTACTCACTCTGTGGTTAGCGACCTACTGTCTACTAACTTGAGGAGTCTCAGGGCTTCTGTGCACTCAGATTTACCCATTTAGTCAGTAACGTTTTGAGTTCTTAGTTCATGCCGGGCACACTTGGGGGATCCCCAGGTGAATCTAGTGGCGATTCTGCCCTCAAAAGGCTTACTTAGGAGTTGCAGACATGCAAGTGATATAAAAGACATAGGACTTGGTGGTAAAGGAGGAGACTGGGTTGCAAAGACGAGTAAAATTACTGAGTTAGAAAATTAAGGAAGGCTTCAGGGAAAACTCACAACTGCACTAAGACTTGTTGATGGAGATGGCAGCTGGAGCCATAGCGACTCAAGTCACCCACTAGCATCTTCCTGACCACTCTAGAAGGCCGGCAGCTGCCACAGTTCCAGCCTAAGAACAGAGTCCCTCTCATAAAGACCCAAGTAATGCTGCTCACTCAATCTTACCAAAATCCAGGAAAAATTTTAGGCTCCTAGTAACTCTGTGACTCTCTGGCCATTTTTTTCTTTTGGCGGAGAATCAACTGAGTAAGACAAGTCTTCGTTTGGCCACAAGCTTCAACAATTTGGCATTACTGCCACTCAACATGACAGGTTCTACAGTGATAGCTGAAAAGAGACTTTCAATGCCTCTAAAAAAGAACAAGAACTACGTCTAGCAGTAAGAGCCTCCACAGCCCAGTAGACCGCTGTGTGTTCCCGCATACTCTGTTTTGCTGCGCTGTGCTATTACAGAAAGCACTGTTTGGGAACCAAAAGATGCCATTCATTCGCCTGTGGGTAAGTCCTTCCTCAAATGTTGCTTAGGTTTAGCCATTAAATGAGAATCTTTAAGTGAGCAAATAAGATAGTAATAAAAACTAAAAATGAAACAAGGCGTAGGACATTTTGGCCACTGAACTGTGGATGAGTTGACCTGGAATGTTTGCACCCTGTTACTCCTCCCTTCCCTAACCCAAGATTCTGAGTGAATGTTACAAGAGATTTTAAACCAGCTCTTAACCGTTACTCAGCTGATAGAATGCTTGCATTTGGATAATTTTTAAATGCCATCTTATGAGCCTTATTCTTTGGAACTCCTTTATAGAATAATGGAAAAGTAAGTCCTCTTGATAAGAAAACATCTGAGTCTTTTCACCAACCAGAAATAAAAATGGATGTAATAAAGAACACTTGATAAATTTTGTAATCACAATCTTTTTTTTTCATAGGGATGGACACTGATTAATGTATTCAGCTTTATTTACATCAAAGAAAAATGAAGTAATCTGTTTCCAAGGTATTTTTGCTATCATTATATCCCCAGAATCTGGCCCATTGCCTGACACAGAGAAGGTCTTTCTTTTTTTTAATGAAGGCAGAATTGATTTGCATATTGCAAACAGGCAGTCTATTTTGCAGCCTTGTTATTTAATTGCTGAAGCTATTTGGAGCTAGTGGAAAAATAAATAAATAAATTTTATAACCAAATTAGTTTGTTTCTCTGATTTATATCTCCAAATGTCTCAGCTGATGGGGCATTTGGATGTCACAGGGACGTGCAAACCGTGGTGCCTTCTGTGCCGCATTAGGCACTAGCAGCGGGGCTGGCATTCAACAAGGATCTTACCAGTGCTACACTTGCCCAGCCATTTTTTCTGGTCTAATTTTTTCTCATCGTATAAATATTTCAAAGGATACAGATGTGGTCATTCAGAGTCCACCGACTGGCTCCTATGATTGCTCTCCTTCCAAAGCTATAGATCAGTTTTCAAAAATAAAAGCTACCAGTATGGTAAGACAACACTTTAAACTCAACAATGTAAACCATTTTATTTTTAGGTCCGAGAAGGAATGGCAAAACGATCCTGCTACTCTTCTCAGAGAGTGATGAACTCAACTGACCCTCTCTTCTTAGCGTCTTATAACATGTTACTCAGGCCTACATCTCACGGTATGAAAAGTTAGTATAGTGCAGGCTCCCTCTGTGATCTTCTGAAAATTAACTGCTAAAATTCATGTCCTGAGTAAAGTCCAAGGCTGCAGTCTATTGCCTGTATATGTTCTTCGAAAGTTATTTTATAAACATAAAATGCAGTTGAAAAAAATACATACTTGAAAAGTAAATCTTTTCCAAATACCAGCACAATTTGGACAGATTTTTAAAGCAATTCTATAACTAGATTATTTAAGTGTATTATCTGTAGCTTTTTTCTTTCCTTTTTCTGCTATAGTAAAGTGTAATTGATCTGGATCAGATAAGTCATATGGTGACTGCATTTTCTATGTATCTGAATGAGCTGCAATATAATTACAGGGGGTAAAAATCAAATTACATTCTGGATGGTCATCCTGAATCATAGTCTTTGATAAATATACTTTTCTTTGTCTTTGAAATGTCTTATAAAAGAAGTTTTGTTTATACCTCGCACAGAGTACAAGTAGCACCCCCAGGCCTCTGTCACTTAACAGCTTCCTTATCGAAAACACTTGAATCTTCAAGGAGAAACTCATTTTCACAATACTACTCATTCTTCTGCAATCATACTGTGTTTGGGAGGTCATATGACTGGCCCATTTTCACTCAATCACTGCTTTAAGCAGACCTTCATATATCATAGATCAAAGATTGGCTGGTCAATGTAGAATTGTAATGTGCCATCTTTATAGTTAATGATGAGAGAAGCCAACGAGTGATACTTAAATGGGTTCAGCACAACCTAGAAAATGCCAAAGACTCAGTTTATTTGGAATATTTAACTTGAAGTTCCAATATTTACATATTTTTGTTTTGCTATAATAACTGTGCCATATAATTTCCAAAAGACATTGTTCAATTACTTTCTAACTCCCTTGAAAAGGTATTTACACAGACCTTGGAGACATTTAAAAGTAAGAGTTACAAAAATATTATGTTGTCTCCCTACAAAAAAAAACTATACTGTTTTTCTTATTTTTTGATTTTATTATTTTGGGGGGGCAGAGGAACAGAATCTCACTGTCACCCTCGGTTGAGTGCCATGTGTCATAGCCCACAGCAATCTCAGATTCCTGGGTAGGAGCTATCCTTTTACCTTAGCCTCCTAAGTAGCAGGGACTATAGACGCTCACCACAACACCCGGCTAAGTTTTCTATTTTTTAGCAGAGATGGGGTCTTGCTTTTGCTCACAGTAAGCTCAGGTGATCCACCTGCCTCGCCTTCCAAAAGTACTCAGATTAGAGGTGTGCTTTTATCTTTTTTTTTTTTAAACCCTTTTGGAATTACCATAATCTATGGCAAAAATCTCTGTGTACTGACAAAGGCAGCGTAGATTTGAAATGTATTTTTACATTGAGAGATTTAATAAAAGAACCAAACAATCTTAAAGTTGAAAAGTCTTCAGTGGGGGTTAAATAATTGGATTCCAGTTTAAATATGAAGTTTGTAAATGAAATATCACTGGGCACCATTTTACTAAACATCTTTCTGCTAAGTACTTCGACATTTTGTCAATATTTATCTATTTTTTTCTATAAATTATACAATTTAAGTATTCCAGCTAGCCAATGGCGATGTATAATTTATTAAGCCTGCTCATTTGCTAGCCTGGTATAGATAAGGGAAACAGTCTTACAAAGGGATACACAAAATGCAAGTTATATCCTGAATTAAGCTTTTTCATAGTGATGTCTTCCACATTTTGTGACTTGGACTTTTTATAATTGAAAAATACTAAAACACAGGAAAGGAAAGTTGTCCATACACAGCCGGCTTTGGAATGTCAAGGTGGTGCCCCTGCGCTTCGCAGCTTGGCATCTCCTGGCGTCTGTCCTGACCTGAACAGTTCCTCCCAGCTTTGCACTGTGCCTAAACAAATACACCTCTAGAGATATTTTCATGAGGGCTTGCTTTTCAGACCATGAAAACATGGGAACCGAGAGCAGCTTACTGGTCTGCGGTTAGCTTTTTCCTCATTCTTTTTAATGGCCGCATGGATTCCTAAAAGTGGAATCGCTGGACCATCAGCTTTGCACTTTTCACACTTAAAGTGATGAACGATAAGTGAGCAACAAGGAAACTGTCACGTTGGATGTCATCCAGATGAAGACTGTGTCGGTCTCTTCTTCAAGTTATTTAAGAACTAAAAGCTCTGCTGTAACTCGAGTGAAGTGCAGCACGCACATCCTCGTCCTCTGCACCTCCCTACAGAGCCATTCTTCCCCTCTCCACCTGCAGTGTCCCAAGGCTGGCCTGTAAGCGTTGCTCCACCTGCTTTCCTGAGCCTTCTGGCCTCTGAGGCATTCAGTCCACAGGGGGCACTGGCGGAAAATCAAAGGGAAGGAGGAAAGGGAACTGGGTATCTGTACCCTGCAGAGCTTGCGTGTGCTGCTTTCCAAGGCCGGATACAGCTCTCACTGTGTTGTGTAACAGCTCCCTCTGTGGCCTCTTCAGACCTAGGGGCTGAAACGATTTCTTATAGCTGCTACTCCCTGAGCGGTCCCTTAACCCTGCTCACATGTCCGTATGTAATGACTTCATTAAACTCTTCTGAGGGTGTCATCTGTTTCCTGCTGGGACCACAGCTGATTAAATTATCTGAGCACTGGTGTGTCATTTAGGATTAATTAATTATATCAGTTAGCTTTGATTTCATAAACAATAACACAACAGCAACAATAAACAGTGGCTTAAATAAGAAAAACATTTTTTTTTTTTTTTGAGACAGAGTTTCACTATGTCACCCTCAGTAGAGGTCTGTGCAGTTCACAGCAACCTCCAACTTTTGGGCTTGAGCGATTCTCTTGCCTCAGCCTCCCGAGTAGCTGGGACTACAGGTACCCACCACAACACCCACCTATTTTTTGTTGCAGTTGCCACTGCTCTTTTAGCTGACCGGTGCTGGGTTCGAACCCGCCACCTGCGAGTTTATGGGGCCAGTGCCCTACCCACTGAGCCACAGGCGCCACCCAAGAAAAACATTTATTTCTCTCTCAAGTGAAAAACTTTTAAAGGTAGACATAGCAGCTCCATGTGTCAGGGACCTGGGCCCTTTTTTCAGAGTTCTTTTCACCATGTGGTTCAAGACAGCTGCTGAAGCTCTAGCCATTCTGCCCACATTCCAGGCTGCGTAAAGGATGCACTCTCCCCCTTTTAAGGAGATTCAGAAATTAAAATTAAAGGAGATTTGTAAATTTACGTTTCATCAACTAGACCTTAGTCAACTGACTGCTCTGTTGTAAGAGAGATTTGGAAATGCAATATCTCAGTTCATCCACAGCAGAAAATGCCTGGATAATAATGAGAGAAGAAGTATCGGCCTAGGCAAAGAGTTTACGAAGAAGACCCCAGAGGCAATAACAGCAACAATAAAGTTAAATAAATGGGACTTGATGAAATTACAAAGCTTGCACAGCCAAGGAAACCATCATTAGCATGAATAGACAACTTACAGAATAGGAGAAAATATTTACATGCTTACAGCCAATAAAAGTCTCATAATCAGAATCTATAAAGAAATCAAGCAAATCAGCAAGAAAACAAAATTTTTAAAGTGGGCAAAAGACATGAATAGAAGCTTTTCAAAAGAAGATAGACATTGCCAACAAAGATGCAAAAATGCTCCAACATCTCTAATCATCAGGGAAATGCAAACTAAAACCTCAATGAAATATCACTTAACTCCAATGAGAATAGCTTTTATCAAAAAGTCCTAAAACAGCAAATGCTGGCATAGATGTAGAGAGACAGGCATACTCATATACTGTTGGTGAGACTGCAAACTGATACAAATTCTAATGAAAGTCATATGGATATAACTCAGAGAACAAAAGTAGCATTTGATCCGGCAATCCTACTACTGGGTATTTACCCAAACAGGAAAAAGACACTTGCACTCAAAGGTATATAGCAGCACAATTGAAAGTTACAAATATTTGGGAAACAACCCAAATGCCCATCAATACATGAGTGGGTTAATAAAATGTGGTATATGTATGCCATGAACTATTACTCAGTCATAAAAAATACAGAAAACTAAAACTTACCTATTATAACAACTTTGGAGACCATTTTTATAAGTGAAATATCACAAGAATGGGAAAACAAATACCACATGTAGTCACTATTGAATGGGAACTAACCAATTAACACCTATAAGCACATATGACAATAACAAATTCAAATAGGTGGGAGAGGGAGGAGGGATGGGTAAATTCACACCTAATGGGTGATGGACACACTGTCCGGGTAATGGGCACACTTACAACTTTTACTCAAACAGCACGAAAACAATTTATGTCACAAAAATGTTTAGACCCTCATAATATTCTGAAAGTTGTTTTAATTTAAAATAAAATATATTGATAATTATAAATCATAAGAAAGTATTTCCTTAAAAAATAATAAAAGGTTGGGCGGTGCCTGTGGCTCAAAGGAGTAGGGCGCCGGCCCCATATACTGGAGGTGGCAGGTTCAAACCCAGCCCCAGCCAAAAACCGCAAAAAAAAAAATAATAATAATGATAATAATAATAAAAGGTTGAAAAAGAACCTACATAGCATGTCTACCCACTCAAATTTCTGTTAAGTTATGGAGTACTGCTGGTGGCAGAATCCCTTTCCCAGTTCTGAGGCTACTAAACAAGTCCTCTTTTCATGAAGTTGTATTAAGAGCCAAGTTTTATGTACAAACATTTCAAACACGAAGGTCAATAGTAGACAGTTGAGAGTAGTTCTCTGAAGCTAAACATATCCCATGGAGAGATCTGGCTGGAATGTTTCAGCTTGACTCTATGTTATAATGGTATGATCGGTTGAGGTGAGTGAGGGTCCAGGGACAGGAGGCACCAAATTATCCACTTAACTCTGGTGTCTGATCACCTCCTTTCCAATGTGAGTAGTTTTCATGTCTTTGCTCAACTAAACATTTCCTCATTTAAAGAAAAGAGCCATTTGTACATCTTGCATTCTAAGCATAAGGAAAATGCTTAGTTCCATTCTAATTCTACATTTACCAGCCAATCTTTGCTCTACGACATATGAAGGTCTGCTTAAAGCTGAGTGATTGCTACCATTAGTAGGGAAGTTGCATGGCCTGGTGCTATAGAGTTAAACTTCAGTTTGAGGCCAGGCGCAGAGGCTCACATCTGTAATCTTGGCACTCTGGGAAGCTGAGGCCAGAGGATTGCTTGACATCAAGAGTTCAAGATCAGCCTAAGTAACACAGTGAGATTCTTCTCTATGAAAAACAGAAAAATTCAGTGGGTGTGGTGATGTGAGCCTGTGGTCCCCGCTGGTTGGGAGGCTGGGGCAGGAGGATCACCTGAGCCCAAGAGTTTGGAGTTGCAGTGTGTTGCGATGATGCCACTGCACTCTAGCTTGGACAACAAAGTGAGACACTGTCTCAAAATACCCCAAACCATCAATTTTGGCAAGTTACCTCCTTAGCCTCTACTTCAAGGTCTAGTGAACAGGAACAGTAATTCTGTCACACATTGCTGCCATGGGCCTTAGAGCAGATATATACAAAACACTTCACACAATGCCTCACACAGAAGTGGGACTAAGAAAAATAGTTTAAAATGTTATAATGTTCTCATTTTTTGTTCCCTCTCAATTTGCTTCTCAGATGATTTTGCTTTATTCTCTTGTGATTTCCTGATTTTATGAAGCAGACTCACCACATACAGCTATGGACATAGATACTTATAAGAGTGTTTGGGTTAATAATAAATACAATCGGAAAATGAGAATGCCATGGAAAAACAAATACAGGGTTATTTAGTGCCATTAGCTGGAAATCAGCATGTGCTACAAAGCTGACTGCCATGGGTAAGATGGAACGAGCCATGATCATCAAAATGACTGAGAATTAAGAAAGAAAATTAATTCCCAAAGGAAATCACTGTAGATCTCATTATTTGAGGAATAGCCTACCTTAGGACTTTAATTAAAAATAATATTTATTCAAAATAAATGAGTGCTGGCAGGTTTCTGTAGAATCCATAATCTTGGTTATGCTAAATTTTCTTCTATTAAGGCAGAAATCATTAATCTCATTTGAGATGCCCTCCAGTCTGACAGCGCTTGTAGCACTGGGGCAATTTCTTGCAGAAGCCTTTTTATCTTCACAAAAGAGTTATAACTCATGTAGATACCTAATGTAAAAAGGTCTGGGCAATTAGAAACATCACTCTGAGATCTACATGGGCACTTTATCATGTTTGCAAGCATCTCATAATGAATTTGTGCTCAAAAGGAGCCCAATATCTCAACATTGCCATCAAATTAACAGTAGTTATTTTATTATTTTATTTATTTATTCCTACAAGTCTTTGTTCCAGAAAAGCATTATATGTTTTATCAGAATTCATAGAATATGACAAAATAAAATAAAAATTTCAATAAGTTAAGGGAGAATACAGGGAAAAAGAAAGAATGAGAACAGTGAAGGTAAAGTTAGAAGGAACAAGGTTAAATCCAAAGGGAATACTGTGGCTCAGCACACATTGCGCAGCGGTTATGGCACCGGCCACATACACCGGGGCTGCTGAGTTCGAACCCAGCCTGGGCCAGCTAAACAATGACAACTGCAACAAAAAATAGCCAGGCGTGTGGCAGGCACCTATAGTCCTGGCTACTTGGGAGGCTGAGGCAAGAGAATTGCTTAAGCCCAAGAGTTGGAGGTTGCTGTGAGCTGTGATGCCACAGCAACCTCAAAGGGGTGAAATAGTGAGACACTATTCTCAAAAAAAAAGGGGGGAGGAATACTGTAAAGATCAGTAAAGTCACATATTTTCAAGTTTGCCACCTGGTTCTTGGGTCATATTTCAAGTCTTAGAGAATGGTTAACTCTGAGGATTTTGTTCTGTGCCTATGCTGATTATTATTAAGTTGCTAACAGATACCCATACTGGGTTCAAGAATGTCCTATCCCAAAGTGCAGGTCCACTTGGAAACTGTGCCTGTGACCTTATTTGGAAATACTGTCTTTGCAGATGTAACCAAGTTAAAATGAGGCCATGCTGGATCAGGGAGGGTCCTAAATACAGTGGCTGGTGTCTCTAAAAGGAGAAAAGATTAGGATTCCAAGATACATTGGGAGAAGGCCACGTGATGACGGACGCAGTGACTGGAGTGATACAGGACCCAGCCCAGGAACACCAAGAATTGTCAGCAACTTTGAGAAGCTAGGAGGAGACAAAAAAGGCTTCTTCCCTAGAGGCTTTCAGGGCGCATGACTCTGCAGCAGCTTGCTGGCAGACTTTTAACCTTCAGAACGCTGAGAGAGTAAATTTGTGCTGTTTCAGGCCACCAGGTTGTGGGACTCTTTTATGGCAGCCCTAAGAAACTAAAAAACACTTAAACATTCTTGTTCCTAAGAACCTAGAGTACATACTCAGTATAAATATAAAGATTTGAAGGGGGAAAAGAAGGGAAAAGAAATAATTCCCTGAAAGTGTTGCTTAGTAAGCTCTGTATTTAACACCTGTAACTCTACCAGCTGGCTGGCAACAAAACAAGACACATCTGAACGAATGACTAATGCCTGCCTATTAAGAGAAAATAAATCTTGGAAGCAACCAATTACGTTTAGTTCAACAGATTGTTTTTATGTGGATGCATGGGCTTTTGATATTTTATTATATGCATTATTAGAGTTCAATTTTGCCAAAGCTATACAGGGAGGGCTGTCTTCCATAAATAAAAAATTAAAAGGCAAGCATTTTAGAGCAGAGGCCAAGAGGATTTTAATTTACTTTAAGACTGACTAAAGAGAATTAAAAAGGTAATATGATCCTTAGAACTTGATACACATGCGCTCAACTTTTGCAGCCCAGATGGAAAGTTACTCCGTAATCTAAATATCCTGCAGAAATAAAACTACGGCCTCAGAGCCCTGAAATTTTAAAAGACGAACCTTCAGTGATAAGGTTAGGAGGAGGTATCCACTCACAGGGGTCTGCTGCTAGGAGTCGGGGCGCTTCTCAACTCTCACAGCACAGGCCTGCCATCAGGTCTGAGCCACGCTCAGAAGACAACACGTGAATGTCACTGGGTCCACGTGTCTCTTTCATGCCATGAAAATTCACACTCAGTAACGTGCAGCCTGTGGACCAGATTCAGCCCAGAAATTTGTTCTCATTGGCCTGCTCAGGTATTTTGTTCTAATCGTGAACTTAGAAATATTAGGAGATTTCGTGGAAACTCAGTATTACCAGCGGGTGTGAATTCCTGCAGGCAGTCACCTGGAGCTGAGCAGCACCAGTCAAGCCCCCTGCAGGGCCCCGCTGTGCCCCCCACTCCAAAGCCCCGTGGCTACCCTGCACGTGGGTAAGTGTGGGGCTTCTCTGGATGGCTGTGTGACCTTGAACAAATGGTTTTCCTTCTCTGACCTTCATCTTCCTCTTGTGTAAAATGGGCATAATTATAGTGTTTATCTCCACAGATCATTTGGGGGATTAAGGGAGTGGAAATTTGTAAAGCACTTAGAGCAATGCCTGGCACAGAGTAGAAACTCAATAAATGTTAGTTGCTATTTTGATTATTATTCTTTCTCTTGTCTCACCTAGCCCACTGCCTCACAGTTTTACTTGCCTGGTCCTTGCTGGTGCTCGTGCTTTTGACTCCAGCTCTAGGTAAAGTCCTACCTTCAACTGCAGATAGAGATGGCCGGTCCCTACCTATTAGGCAGTAGGGTCACCACAGGGTATGCCCAGTGTCATGATGTGGAGCTCAGATTCCATCCACAGCTTAACAGCCAAGGTTCCAATCCCAACTCTGCTACTGCCCAGCAATATGGCCTTAGGCAAAGTACTTAACTCTGAAGCCTATGTTCATGTCTGTAAAATACTAATGGGACAGCTGTGAATCAATGTGCCGCGTATATAGTGGGTTCAGCTTTTCATGAATCATGAATTTATGAATCTTTATTATCATGAACACGTGGCAGCGTCTTCCTGCCTAACAGCAACCGCAGGCCTCAGCCACCTTCGTTTCTGCCAACAGGCTGCCAGTGCAAAAGTAGCATGAGCCTGGCTGGAGGGCGTGGCCCAAGGGATTTCTAGGTCTGATGGAAATAGGAATGAGGAGGAAATCAGCTCGCAGCCACTCATCCTTAGCTCTCTGTCTCCTTTTTATCTTGCAACCTCATGATATATCACAAAAACAGCATTCCAACTTGCATTGGCCTTGTAACAACTGTTTTGTCTTTCCGGCTTCTTGAACTAAAAACAGCTCTTTTAAGATTATTTCTACCATTTCAAATAGTAAAGGTATCTGAGCACAGGACTAAGCATGAAGGCATTCCAGGACCACACTGTTTTCCAAAATAAATTTCTTGTCCCTGGGACCGACTTCAATTAACTGCCTTGGCAGTGGGGACTTTACCCACAGCTTGAACTCTCTCCAAACCTTATCAACGTTTTAAAATAACTCTAAAAATAACACTTTACACAGCCACATCAAACCATTCCTGAGAACAGATGACCTCAATAGTATTTCCTGCGGAATGCTTTCTACTATTCAGCTTGTTTTAGGCTCTATGATACTAAGATGTTTCATTTTTAAAAGAGGCAGCAAAGTGTTTCTTCTATATACAGAAGACAGTGGCAAATATCAAAGTATTGACTCAGTAGAAAAATTCTTCTTATGAAATTACTGTCTGTAGAAAAGTTTTCAGAATCTTAATGATAATAAAGATTCATGAGTAGCCAGATGTCTAAGTTGATTTTTAAAACTAATCAAGAAATGCATAAGCATGGTCACAGCAGCCTTATTTTAAAAAACAAAAAGAAAAATCCAAAAATCCATCAACAGTAGATGCATAAATTAGTGGCAGTAAATTCTTACTCCAGAATACTACACAACAATGAAAAAGAATAAACTATAGGTCTGGGCAACAACATAGATGAGTTTTGCAGCCATAATGTTAGGTGAAAGAAGAACGTCTCAGAATACTGGGTAGGCGCACAGGGAATATTCTGGAGTATTGGAAATGCGTTATAAACTGGGTGGGGTTCACATAGATTTACACATCTGAAAATTTATTGTTATATACGCTTAAATGTAGTAGACTTTACCATATTTAAATTGTACCTTGGGGCAGGGCCTGTGTCTGAAAGGAGTAGGGCGCCAGCCCCATGTACCAGAGGTAGTGGGTTCAAACCCAGCCCCAGCCAAAAAAAAAAAAAAAACAACTGTAAATTATACCTCGATTTAAAAAAGTAAATTAAAAAAACTGATTGGGCTTTGGGTATAGACTTTCATTCATCAAGTACACATGACTCCATTATGGGGTATGTGGTTGTCACTAATAAAAAGATGTTTTAACATATTTGTATTTTTTAATACATTGCCTTTGGAGTAACAGCCTATATTTTATTCATTGAATACTAGTTTCATTTTTGTTTGCTTTTCAGGAAAATTCAAAAACTTCTTTATGAACTTAAACCAAACAACCAGCACCAAAACTTGGACAGTCTGGACAGCTTCTCAGTTGTTAATTCCAAACCATGAGAGGTGGCTTTGGCGGGTAGTGAGAAGAAACTGCCTTTGAAATTGTCAGAGCTAAACCAGAATCCCTACTCTACCAATTCCCAGCCAGAAGACCACGTCTAGCTGAACCACACCAATTGGAAATCACTTCACCTCCCTGTTCCTCTGTGTTCTCATCTGCAAATGGAGATGAAGCTTCTCTCACAGAGTTATTAAGACAATTAGTTGGAATAAAGTTTATGAAACTCTTGATAGATACTTTTTAAATGAGAACTATTACTGAACAGAAGTGAGTACTTACAGTCATTGTTCTAAAAAGATTTTAAGTGTCTAAGTCTCAAAGATTTACATCAAAGAAATATAGGAAAGGCTGAAACTCTTGTCTATACTTATTAGTAGTATAATCCTTGGCTCAACCCTAACCAGCAGGTCTCAACTTCCTCTCCAGCATTTTCCGCAACCTCACCCTCTGACCTTCCATCACTGGCTCTGAGCATTGCTCTGCTCCTCTCCTGCAAACTCCTTTACTACCACAGGAGTGCTAGGACCCCACTCCATGGCCTGGAGCCTCCCAAGAGCCCACCTATAGCATCTTTCCTCTTGATACCAACCTTGTTCATATATTTACTCGATAGTTTTCAAAATAAAATACGATTCAAATATAATTTGTGCACAAGTAAACTCATAGCCATGAGTATCCGTGTCTTCAGACAAAAGGTATAAGAGTAAAAATCCCTGAAAAAAATCTGCTGCTGCTTGTTCATAGTTTTGTCTTCTCCTGGCCCTCAGCTGCCAGACTCTGCCACCCGAGTGAGGAGTCTGGTGTCTTTGAGCCTACCCAGTGAAGGGAACAGAGATGCCTGCAGGGGCACAGCTTCGATGGTGACCAATGACACCGTGGCCTTGGCATAGTCTCCACTGGAAGGCAGTGGGTGTCACTCCAGTGAAATGTGGGCCCAGAATATAAATTCTTTTGCAGGAAAATAAAATGACATTTCTTGTACATGAGTTCATGGACTCATTTATTAAATCCTGGAAAGAATTCAGGATCAGGAGTAAGGCAGCCGCAGAGAAATGTACAACACCCGAGAAAGCACCAATTATATCTAACTGTAGACTTATATGTTTATTAAGACAATTTTTCGTATTAATGAAAAAATCTGAGAGAGAGGCACATTTTCCTAATTTGAGCAAAGATGCCCTGTGGGTTAATGGCGGTGTTTCAGAGAGTTTGAAGACCTCGAGATCTATGCCTTTCTTAGATAAGTCACTTCATCACTATGCGCCATTTCCCCATCTTTCAGAAAGCAAATCTGTTGGATAACTGATAAGAAAGCTTACTAGAAAGAAGATAAATACTTAATATTTTTTTAATTTGAAAAAAGGATTGTTGGGTTAGGACAAAGGCTCCCAGCTATTTTAATTCATGAGCCCTTTGTGCCTTTGTAATTATTTTTACCGTTGCCCCCTAGGTCTAAGGAAATACCAAATCAGTCTATTATTATTTATTAATAGTAAGGTCCAAACAACTTATGTGTTTCTGTCCTAAAAATGCAATAATTTTTTTTAAAGTACTGCATATAAGGTTGGATGCAGTGGCTAACACATGTAATTCTAGCACTCTGGGATGCCAAGGCAGATAGATCATTGGAGGAGATTCAAGTCCAGCCCAAGCAAGAGCAAGATCCTGTCTCCACAAAAAAAAAAAAATTGGAAAAATTAGCCAGGTATGGTGATGCACACCTGTAGTCTCAGCTACTCAAGAGTAGAAGCAGATAACTTGAGCCCAGGAGTTTGAGGCTGCAGTGAGCTATAATGACACAGTCTAGCCAAGGCCACATAGAGAAACTCTCTCAAAAAAGAAAAAAAAAAAAAAAGGAAGAAAATTTAAAAAAGAAAAGAAAAAAGAAAGTCATGCAGTTTAGCACAGCACAACTTTCCAAACTTTGGAAACAAATTGAAAGCTGCTACCAGCATTTCTTATTACAAATTGAGTTTCAAGACATACTTCCTTTTCATCAAGGTAACTCAAAACCTTACCTTTCCAATGATAAGACATCATCTGAAACTATGTTGCAGTCTAATATCAAAATATAGGAACTACCCTGAACGAGTCCATTGCACAATGTCCAACACATCTTAAGTTTCTCTGTTTATGTCAAAATTTGTCCCATGACCTCTTCCTTGTCAGCTTGCTGTGACATCTCACTCCAAGAGCACCTCTGTTCTCTGTTTAAAGCAAAGGGATTAGGATACCGAAACCCCAGACACATTGAAATTAACTGTGGTAAAGGCATTTATAATGGACTGATAAACATGCTTCTGGAAAGCTATAATTAAGTCAGAAGTCCGTCACTCAAAAGAGCCTATTTGTTTCCTCCTGGGCACTTGAGATGTCCTCACAAACATTATGAAAATTCTGAGGTGTTCAATATTTGCAGAATTAGTCAGTGAAAGAACTGTCCACTAGAATGTAAGTTTCAAGAGGCCAGGTAGTTTTATATTTTCAATGCCTCGAATAGTTTCTGGGATATAATTGGTCCTTAATAAATACTTCATGAATCAATGAATAAAACAAACATGGGATCGTTTACATTTTGAACTCTTGGTGTTTTTCAAAGTTGCAGAATTGGCAGAGGTTTCATGCTTTTTTCTGGGTATCTTTGATTTGGTCAATGTCTTTCCAAATGAAACCTAAACCACAGTGTGGCTAGAGATTATATATGTAAAAGTGCCTACCACAGTGCCCAGCACACATTCAATAAATATTAGCTATTATGATTATATTTATGGCTGAGTCCAGAACCTTCTCCCCTCAGCTCTGCTCTGCATCTTCATTGCTCCCCCGCTGGGATATTCATTCTCTCCTGACTCACTCTTTTTCTCACCTTTTATCCAACCTTTCTAAAACTGACATCAGGGTCTTTTCAGCTTCAAGGCTCCTCTTTCCTCCACTAACATTTTTTTTCTTTTTCTTTTGCAGTTTTTGACATTAGGCCCAAGCTGTTTCAGAGGGTCCAAATAACTCCCTGACTAGCCTGTGCCTGGACCAAAGCTCTCATGTTTCAACAATGTAATATTAAGAAAAATTCCCATGAAAACAAGAAAGAAAAATTTCTCACAAGTTTCTTTATTTGACCTTAATCCAGAACTGTTTTAATACTATTTTTTATCACATGACTTACTCCATTTCAAGTTTTGTTTTGTTTTTAATATGTGGTCCCCTTAACAGCTTGTGCTTATAATATTTTAAAGAGAAAATAATTTCAGGACTTATAAAGCCATGTTGTTTGCCTTGAGATTGATGTGGAAATTCCCTAATATGTATATACCATCTGAGCTCCCTTCTGAGGCCAGGAGAAAAGAAAATATCCTATTCCCTGGATAGTTTGTGCTATCTTATCTTGAACTGTGAAGTATGCCCAACCTCATGCCACTAGTCTCAGGGAAAGGAAACCGCCAGAGGACTTGGCTAAAGGTGGGAGGGTAAAAAGTCCAAAGGATTAAATTTCTGGCTCCCAAAATAACCCCTGAGTACTCCTGCCACCTCCAAATTAGGCCCTGCACGCTTTTCCTGGTGGCTCAGTGCCACCTCTCTGGCCCATAGCACAGGGCCCTGATGAACCATGAATGTCCGTCTATCTCCACAGAGACAGCCTCCTAGAGAGGCTGGAGATCCCACTGAAATAAGGGTGAACGTGCACCCTCATAATTTTTCTTCTTTAATCTCCTCTCTTCTGTCTTTTTCCCCACCAGTCTCCAGGCTCCTGGAAGACTTCATCACAATATTGTTTTTCAAAATTCAGTAATTTGAGTACCACTATCTTATTCCTCCCCAGCCCCATCGTATCCAAATCTCACCGGTACTATTTGTTAGTACACTTTTACACTTAAAAATTTTAGAGTCTAGTTATTAATATATAGCACTGCTTCAAGTTTCAAACCAGTTTCCCTGCCATAAATAGAAGTCTCACTCATAAATACAGTAGAATGAAAAATATATACGGTAACAGGATTTTAGTTGGCTGTGGCTTCTGGCTGCAGGTCTTGTGCCTGAGTCCTCTTGTTAAGGAATCCTGGAGAGACATTACAGACACAGCATCAAAGTAAGACTTGATTCTTGAAATAAGGACATGGAAAGAGGGCCAAAAAGAAGGCCTTTTTCATTTATTTTGGAATACCCTGTCTACTGCCTCAGCGTTTCCCACTTTGGATTTTAGACTCACAAATCTAATTAACTTTGTGGAAAGCTGATAGGCGTCACCCCATTTCCTTCAAGAACTGAGCACACTATTTGCTAACTGCACTCAAAAACCTTTTGCACGTAGTTTTCTCATTATGTGTTCGCAGTTTTTGACCCACTAGCAAAGAATGCTTTGGATACGAGACTATCCAAGACTATTGCTGTGCATCACCGAATTTGACCGACAAAAAGGGACTCTGGATGCCATCTGGTCCAAATTGTAACTGATTTCCACTTTTTCTGAAAAGAAGACTTAAGGTTCGGGGCCAAGGGTGATTTTTGCCCAAGGTCACAAAGAGTGTGGTCGTTTTGGTTCCTTCACCCCAGAGAACAAGCTATCAGGTTCCTCGCTGGGCTTTGCGGAAAGGTTGCCTGGCCGGCCAAGGGCCAAACCTCCAGCCTTCCCGACGTTGATCACGGTTGTCATGGCAGCGGCCTATTGTTCCGCCCCTGTCTTGGTGGCGTCAGGGGAGCAGCGTCCAATGGGAAGGCAGTCCGGCCTCACGCACCGCCTCTCTTTCCCGGCGGGCACCGCCCTTCGCGGCGCAGAGAGCCGCGTCTGCAGCGCCGCGGCGTCCGGCTCGGGTTGAGGCCGCGGCGAGTTACACCGGTTTCCAGGCTGTCCGCGACCGCCGCGGCCCAGCGCAGAACCAGAATGTTCAGAATGCTGAGTAGCAGCTTTGAGGATGATCCTTTCTTCTCGTGAGTGTCGGGCCAGGCGCCCGCGGTGGCGCGGGAAATCCGGGGTCTAGCTCGGGGCTGTTTGAAGGGAAAAGAGCGAGTCTTCGAGGGCGAGAGGGAATTGGGGTGACCGCCCGGGCCTTTGCAGGCGAGAACTTGGGGACTTGGGAGGAAAAGAGAGCAGGATTCGAGGGCGTGCGGTGGAGGCGCAGGATTTGGGGGCGTGGGGGGGGGGCGAGGTCCGAGCGGCTTCCCTCAGACACCCGGGGTGACGGTTGCTGTCAACTTGGCCCGACTTGGGGCGCCCCTTCCCAAGCCGCGGCGGGGGCTTTGCAGGAGGCGATGACTGCCATCTCGGTGGAAATTCTAGAGAGAATTATGCTCATACCAGTTTGAAGGATAAATCGGGGCCGGAGTTGCTCTGCAGGATGCAATTCCTTGCAAAGGGAAGCCTTTTCCCTGCGAGCGAGGGACGCGTCCGGGAGCCCGAGCTTGGAGAGCGGCGCTCGCTCCTGGCGGCTGCACGTTGCCAAGTGCCCCGTTTGTTTTCGTTGCTCGCTTTGTTCCGAGCCCAGCCTTGTTTGTGAAGGGACTCCTCCTCTTTCTGCCCTAAGTAGAAAATAGCACGCGGAGGCAGGTGGGGGTGCATTTAATACCTCGGGTAAACAAGTGTCATTACCCCGTGCCGGTTCCTAGTTGAAATAATGCGGTGCCCTAGGAAGAAGGCATTTCTTTCTTCCACTTTTTGGTTTAGTTTTCTGGGGGCTTTTTTGGGTTTATTTTAAATTCTTCCTTTACTCTAGTTAGATCCCTAAGACGGGAAGGTACTTTTTTTGCCCAAGAGTTTTGCCAGTTAGAATTTTAAATTGGTATCTAGTTTCTATTGATCCCTTAAATTCTCCGTCTTTCCAGTTTGGACACCTTTTTACAAAGGTTTTTAAATAATCACAGTTTACCACATAGATTTTTCTAAATAATGTTTTAAAAGAAAAATTTTATATCGGCTTAAATGTGTCAGTATTAATTTAAATGACATTAAAGTAATAATTGAAAAGATAATAAACAAAAGTAAAATGATTAACTTTTTTCCTAAAGATTATTTGTTATAATTAAGGGGTAAAACTGATTATGCCATTTCAGCTAACTTGTTGGTATCATTTTAACAAGTTTAAAATACAGTATTAATTACGATTTTCTTTTAAAAGCCTCTGAGACATAATGTAGCCATGGATTTGTTGAGCTGCTGAAGTAATTCTTATGTAAATGCGATGTCATTATAATGGGTAACAGTTAAGATTGTGCTGGACAATATCAGAGCTGGATTATGGCCTTGATTATACCACAGGGAGCGAGGGCCTTAACTAAACTGTGAACGTGTAATTGGTACCTTCTTTAAAATGTCCAGCAGAAGTGTAATTTAAACCTTGGGTGACTCTTTCTGAGCAAAAGCAATGAACCCAAGAGTCGGGGTCAGAAGTAGTAACAGACCACAAACAGTAGGCACACACCAAAGAACACTCTTCCTCCATGCTCAGGATGGAAAGGACCTGTTTACTGCTTACACATTAATGGGTCTTTCAGTCCCCACTGTCTGTAGCCCTCAAACGCAGGCAACCATATCGTAAAAATTTAAGATAAAGTGATGGCATTGAACTTCATAAAACCTATTCATGCTTATGATTCCTCCACATTTGTATTTAAACACCCTTTGGGAGGGGGTAAGGAAGAAAGAATGTGGGTTTATATTTATTTCAGGTAATTTGTTATTTGATCCACTGCTTTTATCACAACCTTCACAAACAAAATGAGTATCCATTTCTTCAGTCAAACATAAGAAATTCGTAAAAGTGACAAACTCCTTACTAAATCATCTGCTGACCTTAGGAACATAGAAGGTAAGTGGAAGACATAGTCCATGGCCACCATTTTTTATGTAAATATTGTCCCTGTTGGTAACATGTGTCTGGTCATTGGCTAGTTTAACATGGAAAGTGGTCAATAAATATTGTTAATCGATGATTTGGTGTCCTTTATTCTCTTTCTTATAGTCAGTCTGGTATTTATGATTGCTGAAAATATCATTTGCATTCAACAAATGCTGTTGTTGACAGCGGCATTTTCAAATTAGAACATCACCATTTTTAAACAATTCATTAGTTCACAACCAAGGATTGTCTATAAGCAAACTCTACTGATTTACTAATTGTTCAAAAATGAACAAAAAAAATGTATACTTCTTGGATATAAAATTAGAATTACTTCACAGTATGAGACTGACAAAATACTGTGGTTAAACTGTCAAATGCTTTAAAGATATGGATGAAAAATAATTAAAATCTGTAGTTTTGAATTCAAATATGTTCGCTTTCTATACATTTACCTTCTTATAGAAGTGCCTTGTATATATTTCATCAGAAAATTAAGGGGAAATGTTCGTGATATTTTAAAATTTGGTGTTTTATTTACATATTTGGCATTTTTAATGTTGATACTTTATCACATCTCAGCACTAAAATTTCAGTGAAAACTCCTTTTACACTGATACCCCTTCTAAAATAATACTTGTAACTTGGTTATAAACAACTTTTCTCAACAATACTATTTTTCCTCACATTGTATTTGCTTTCGAATAGGTACCTGGTTAAGCAGATATACAAGATATGGAAGGAACATCAATTTGATGTGAAAATGTTACCTCATCTATAACCTAAGAAACATCGGTTTCCATCTTATGCTCTAAAGAACATTAATTATTTCATATAAAAGTTTATATATATTTGGTATCATCCAGAATTTTCTATTTGGTTCAGAAACAAAATTTCAGCTACAGCCATAAGTTTTTGATCAGACAAATCCCCAAAGAATAACTATGTTCCCACTTACCAGCTATTAGAGATTAAAGAGTCAAAAGCAGCTTGGCAAATCTGTCAGCTTTATTGAGCTGGATTTCTACTGTAAACTATTCATTTGGAGCATTCTTTGATTGATTAGATAAAAATCACCGAGCTAGGAACTGAGGAGCACAACGTGACTATGGCACAGTTGCTGGGTCACGGAAAGCCATTTGGTAGGATTTACCCACGGAATAATGCCTTCTTCTATCAATGAATATGTAAATATCCATGAAAAAGTAGGGAAATATTTATATAATGGCAGGGGCGTGGGTATTCTTGCAGCTCTTTTGATATCAAAGTCTTCTGCCGTGTCAACATTTTAAATTATGCTTCTAGACTCGTGGTTCTCAACCTTCCTAATGCCGCAACTCTTTAATATTAAAGTTCCTCATATTGTGGTGACCCCCAACCATAAAATTATTTTCATTGCTACTTCATAACTGTAATTTTGCTACTGTTACGAATTGTAATGTAAATACCTGATATGCCAGATGGTCTTAGGCGACCCCTGTGAAAGGGTCGTTTGACCCCCAAAGGAGTCGCGACCCACAGGTTGAGAACTGCTGTTCTAGACAGAGGAAAAATAGAACTGCCTTATGGAAATGTAATTTATTAATGTTAGGCCCAACGCTGTAGACTGTCTTTTGAACTTTTAGAAGTCACGGCCCCTGCCTTTAAGGTCCATTTTTTAATGTTACACGCAGTTTTTTCTAGTATTAAAACTTGCATCATCTGTCCTATTTTCCTTATGGACCAGTCTACCTCACCAAAACTACAGAACATTTCTTTATGAACAAGACAGTCATAACAATCTGTTTTTGCCTCTACTATGTATAGGAGGGAAAGGGAATCTATTCTCTTATAGAGACCAAAGAAAATTATAAGTGGGGCAAAATATAAAGAGGAGAGAGAGAAAGAGACTTAAAAACTAAGTGGGGCAAAATATAAAGAGGAGAGAGAGAAAGAGACTTAAAAACAGAAACTTGGCAAGTGACTCAGTGGCTCACACCTCTAATCCTACAATTTGAGAGGCCAAGGCCAGAGGATTGCTTGAGTCAGGAGTTCAAGATGAGACTGAACAAGAATGAAGCCCCCTCTCTACAAAAAAATAGAATAATTAGCAGAAAACAGTGGCACAGGCCTGTAGTCCCAGCTACTCCAGAAGCTGAGGCAGGAGGATCACTTGAACCATGGAGTCTGAGGTTGCTATGAGCTATGATAACACCATTCCACTCTGGCCTGGGCAATAGAGGGAGACCCAGTCTCCAAAAAACCCAAATTAAAACAAAAAACTACAACCTGACTCTGAAGGGAAACATTACCAGCCCTTAAAAAAAAATGGATTGAATCATTCCCAAGAGACTCAGAATCAGTATAAGAGTTAAGACATAGGCTCAGCACCCGTAGCACAGTGAGTAGGGTGCCCGCCACATACACCAAGGCTGGCAAGTTTGAGCCTGGCCACCCGGCCCAGGCCAGCTAAACAACAATCATAAATGCAACAAAAAAATAGCCGGCGTTGTAGTGGGCACCTGTAATCCCAGCTGCTCAGGAGGCTGAAGCAAAATCTCTTAAGCCCAAGAGTTTGAGGTTTCTGTGAGCTGTGATGCCACAGCACTCTACTGAGGGTAACATAGTGACACTGTCTCAAAAAAAATAAAAAGTTAAGACATAAACACTTCTGTAGGGAAAGTGAGCCACAATTTATTTTTTCTATCTTGTGATATAATCTGAAAGTAAATAAAAAATATGGAGTAGAAAAAGTACATTTGGAACCAAATTTCATTAGGTTGGCTGTGGTTTGTATCAGCAGTGCTAAACAATGTAGTAGTATTGTAATAATGAGTACAAGTAAATTTCTCCTGATTTAAATTAAAATGCAGCCTCATTGAAAATCTGAAAACTATACAAAAGTTTGGTGAAGGACATAATGCACACATTATTCTGGCATATTTTGTTTCCATGAACTTTGGGTTTCTATGAACTGTTTTTCCAAAATTGGGACCATACTTTATGTTAAATACTCTGTGTTTTTCCTCAAAATATACCATGAGCATTTTCCTGGTCTTTACTTACTTTTAAAGCATGAGTTTAGAGTCCACAAAACATTGTGTCCAATTTTTTTCACATAAGTCTTTAACCACATTTTAAATTATTGCTTTAAACTATTTTGTAATACCTCATTGGTAGAGTATGAACTTTTTAAAGTTCCATGATACTTTCAGCTTGTTTTCCTTAGGAGAATGAAACATTTTCAAAGGAGAACGGTATAAATGGCTAAAATATGTTAAGAATATTAATTTTTCATTTGAGAAAATAAACCATGGATTATAATCTATTTAAAATATTGAAACAACTCTTCATTCACAGCTTGGTGGGGGGAGCTTTGATAAAAGTGAACTCAAACTTAAGACAAATTTTAAAGTCGTATCTCTAAGCAGCTGCTGTTCTTGGTAGACTGAACTAAAAGCACTGGAAAGTCCAGCCAGATTTCTTCCTGAATGGTTCAGACAGGAGCAGGCATAGAATATAGGCTTACTTTTGCCTTAATGCTTTCTCTAAAACAGAGCCTTTTGTTTGTGTCGCTCAAAAAATAAAAAGATATTTTTTAGCATTTGCTATATATATGAATAACCTACCCCTATTTAAATAAAGAAAATTCTGGGTAGCATTTTAAATGACCCACATTTCATTGATTAACATTTAGCCTGATTATAATGCAATAAGAAAATAAATCCCACTAAATTTTGTTTCTATGGGGAAGTATAGCTGTTTAACACTCACTTATTCATGGAACAAAACCTAGTATTCCCTGAAGTATTTTTCTTCCTTGCAATCAAATCTCATCCATATGTCTTAATGAATAGTTGACTAATTTTCTTGGGAACTGTGTATTAATAAGAATGAACATTTTAATTTCACAACTATACTCTAAGCTCTAAATGCCCAATGATATGGAGCTCTAAGCAAAATGACCCCTTTGAGATGCCCATTTTAAAACATCAGATGTCAGGTGGCACCTGTGGCTAAAAAGAGTAGGGCGCCGGCCCCATGTGCCAGAGGTGGGGGGTTCAAACCCAGCCCTGGCCAAACTTTAATCCCGTGCAGTTCTATTTATTTTTATTATGCAGTATTTCCAAAATACTACAAAGATATGACAAATATTTTGGAATATGGTGAAAGTTGGAATATTATGAAATATTTTGACATGGGAATTAGAAAGAAAATGTTCCTTAGACAACTCATTTATGAATCTTAAAACTACTTGAAACTGTTTCCTCAGAAAGTAGGAAGATACATGCACCAAACATTAATTTCTTAGTTGTATTATGGGCTGCTTTTAGTCTTCAGATCTTGATTTGGGGAAGCATATAGCAACTACCTTTCTGCCCTCTTGTGTGCTAACACGTGAGGTGCTTGTTGTGCGCTGTTGATTCATTTGATTTGTAAATTGGCATATAGTGCTGGTTGCTTATAATTCTGCTAGAATGGTGACTCTCAAATAGTTACAGGTGGAAAATCTAGAAATGGTAGTCTGCTAAATTCTCTGTGCCCCTCATTCCTTATTAAGACAGAAATGAAAACTTTAAAAGTCCTACAAAAAATTCTGGTATGTAGGAAGCTTAGCAGTCAGCACTTCATCTTAACAGGCTAAAAACTGAACAAACTGAAACATCAACCACGTTTTCTTATATTTGTCAGAGAAGTGAGGTCTCAGAGCAAACACTGTCCCAGTAGTTGGAGACAGATACAGAGAATCACAATTTAATGAAGCAGCAGCCTAAGGACAGAGTCCTCCTTGGGAACTAGTGCTAGGATAGGTAAGCCTGAACTACAGTTGATAAACTGGGAAAGACTCAGTATGTACAAGTGGGAGAGTTAAGACCATCAGGGGGCCAGTCATAGCAGATCTTCCAATATTTTTGTGAGTTTTACCCACAAGAATTCTACCAGGTCCTCAACAAGGAATATTAGAAAACATCTCCTTAAGGGAATAAGAAAGTAACTATTTTGAAATATGCCAGAGCAATTTGGCATATGAAATATGCCAGAGCAGGGAAATTTGTGTGTGTGTGTGTGTGAGAGAGAGAGAGAGAGAGAGACAGACTCTCCCTCTGTTGCCATGGCTATGATGTAGTGACATCACACCACAGCTCAGCTCACAACAACAGCCTCAAACTCCTGGGCTAAAGTGATTCTCCTGCCTCAGCCTCCCAAGTAGCTGAGACTACAGGCAGGAACCACTATGCCAGCTAAGTTTTTCTATTTTTAGTAGAGCCGGGGTTCTCACTCTTGCTCAGCCTGGACTTGAACTCATGGGCACAAGCAATTTTCCTTCTGCCTCAGCCTCCCTGAATGCTAGAATTGCAGATGTGAGCCACCACACCCTAGCAGGAGAAAGCTTTTTACCAAAGACTAACCCTATGGGGTTTTATCAAAGCCTAACCTATATGGAGGTAGAGAAATTTCCAACGCCGTTTCCACTGGCCATTGTTTTTCACTGGAGGAAGACTACGGAGCGCTGGTGCAATTTACAGTCTAGGGACACAGGCTCAGCAAAAGACTGAGCTAAGATGTCTCCAGAACACTTCCCTGTCCCAACACAGTACCACTACATTACTAATGGTCTATTTACTGCAGTTCCTTTCATCCAATATATTATGTATCTTTTTATCAGAAAAGTACAAGGCATTCTGAATGGCAGATAACACGGTTTAAAGAAGCTGAACAAGCACCCAAACTCTATCTATAGGAAGCATGTTGGGTTATCAGACTAGAAGTTTTTAAAAACTGATAAATATGCTAAGGGATTAAATGGAAAAATCAGACAACATGCAAGAACATATGTAATCAGAGAGGTGGAAATTCTGATGAAAAAATGCTAGTGATCAAAAACAGTGTAACAGAAATGAATACATTTATGGGCTGAGTAGTAAACTAGAAACAGCTGACGAAAGAATCTCTGAGCTTGATGTATGACAATAGAAGTTTCTAAAACTGAAAAGCAAAAAAAAAAAAAACTGAAGACAAATAAAATATCCAAGAACTGTGGGGCAACTATAAGAGGTGTGACACATGCATAATTGGAATACCAGAGGCCAAAGAAAAAGAGAAAGAACAGAAGCAACCCTTGAAGAAACTAGACTAAGAGTTAATGTCGGGCACTGAAACATGGAACCCAAAAGCTCAGAGAAAACCAAGTGGAAAAGCACTAATAAAACAAAGCTTAAGCATGTCATACTTGAACTTCAGAAAATCAAGATAAAGAGAAAAAATACCTTGAAAGAAGCCAGAGAAGAGAGAAACACAGAGTAGTAAAGATAAGAGTTACATCCAACTTCTCCTCAGAAATGCAGGTGAGAAGACAGTGAAATATTTAGTGTTGAGAGAAAAACTCAGCAACCTAGAATTCTGTACCCTGTAAGGTTGTCCTTCAAAAGTGAAGGAGAAGTGAAGCTGGGGGCCATACAGTGGTTAGAGAGCACCATTTAGTGTTGAGAGAAAAACTCAGCAACCTAGAATTCTGCACCCTGCAAGGTTGTCCTTCAAAAGTGAAGGAGAAGTGAAGCTGGGGGCCATACTCAGTGGTTAGAGAGCACCAGCCCTGCAGAGCAGGAGCAGTGAGTTTGAACCTCTCCTGGGCCTGATTAAGAAAAAAACAAAAAAAGGAAAAAGAAAGAAAAGTGAAGGAGAAATAGACTTTCGTGGACAAAAATTAAGGGAATTTGTTGCCAGTAGACCTATCTTGCAAGAAATATTAAAATTTCCTTCCTTCATAGGAAAGGAAAATCATACAGGTCAGAAACCCTGAGCCTCATGAAGGAATGAAGAGCATCAGAGAATCATTTAAGGTAAAGAACATAGGCTTGGCATCTGTAGCTCAGCAGCTAGGGCATCAGCCACATACACCAGAGCTGGCAGGTTCGAATCCAGCCCAGGCCTGCAAAACAACAATGATACCTACAACCAAAAAATAGCTGAGCATTGTGCAGGTGCCTGTAGTCCCAGCTACTTGGGAGGCTGAGGCAAGAGAATTGCTTAAGCCCAGGAGTTGGAGGTTGCTATGAGCTGTGACACCACAGCACTCCACCGAGGGCGATAAAGTGAGACTCTGTCTCAAAAAAAAAAAGAATATGTACAGGTAGTCCCCAAGTTACATACGAGATACGTTCCTAAGAATGTCTTTAGGTCAGTTTTGTAAGTAACTTGATTCCTAATGAATAGCATATATACAATAATAATAGTGGTACTATAATGACTCATGGTAATAATACAGTGTTATACTGTAATAGTAGCAATACCTTTGTATCACAATAACAAATTATACAACCTATTTTGCTCTTTCTTTGAATTCAAACAATCGGAACATTAAAAAAAACTCATAAAAAGTTTAAATAGGAGGTCAGGTGTGGTGGCTCATGCCTGTAATCCTAGCACTTTGGGAGAGCAAGGCAGGAGGATCACTTGGGGCTAGGTATTCCTGACCAGCCTGAGAAGGAGTGAGGCTCCATCTCTACAAAAAATAGAAAAATCAACTGGGCATGCCTGTAGCCCCAGCTACCCCAGAGGCTGAAAAGGATTTCTTGAACCCAGGAATTTGAGTTTGCAGTGAGCTATGGTGAGGCCACTGCATTCCAGCTGGGGTGACAGAGTGAGACCCTATCTCGAGAAAAAAAAAGCTGAGAGAGGAGAAATTTCAAAAAAGAATATTAAAGGTCAACACCTAGTGTTGGACCAATGTCTTGCTTACTGGAAGGGGCATTTTTTGAGGCTGACGTTAATTGGGAAGTGATGATAGAGGTGGTGCTAGAGGGGTTGGAGTGGGTACTGGAGAATCAGGAATGAATTCTGTTGCTGGAGAAGGGGAGCTTACCTTGAAGTTGGTTTCTTAAAAAGGTTTCTGGGTTTGTTTGCACAGCCTATTTTAAATGGCCTCAGGGCAGTTCTCACTAACTGTGGGGTGTTATATATATTGTTTATAAACCACTCAGTGATAGGGTGCTCCTATCTTAGAAAATCCTGCATTAATGAGGTGAAAGGCTCCAGCTCATTTTTTTGTCATAAACTTTCTTGTCTCTGGATGTTCTGCTGCTTCATGTTCTTAGGTTTCTCTCAGCTGCTTCTCTATCTGTGAGACTAGCGGCAACGGTAAAGATGCCGTGCCAAAGACACGTGCACTCGAAAGTTTACTGCAGCGCAATTCACAGTCACAGAGATGTGGAATTAACTCAAGTGCCCATCCATACATGAGTGGATTGTGAAATGTGCTATATGTATACCATGGAGGTACTACTCAGCCATTAAAAAAAAATGGTGAATTAGGACCTTTTGCAACAACCTGAATGGAACTGGTAGTCATTTTTCTGAGTGAAGTATCACAAGAATGGAAAAACAAACACCACATATACTCACATTACGAACTAATCCATCAACACCCTTTCCATATTTGGTAGCAAAACTGAATGGAAAGTAAGCAGGTGGGAAGGGCCTGCAGGGAAAGGGCAGATTCACACCCAACAGTGCAATGCACAATCTAGGTGAGGGGCCCACTTAGAACTTTGACTGAAACTGTACAAAAGTAATTCATGTAGCCAAAACATTTGTATCCCCATAATATTCTGAAATAAAAATATAAATAAAATGTTTTAAGATACGATTTTCAAAAAAAGAACAAAAAGTCATGCCCAGTGAACTGCTTATGACATATAAGTCTACGTGTGAGTGAACTTAGAAGCAGATTTTTAAAACCAGCCAATAGCCACATGAATGAGCTCTTGTCATCAGACAGGAGCTGAGATGACTGCAGCCTTAACTGACAACTTGATTGTAGCCTACCAAGAGGCTCTACTAGCTAATCTACCCAGCCAGCTAAACTGATTCTGATTCGAATCAACAGAAACTGTGACATCGTAAATGTTTGTTGTTTTAAACTCAGTTATATTGACAATCGATAACTAATACATGTTGCATCCAAAGTATAACACATTTAAAATTATCCTCCAAAGTCATTACTTTTGTTAGTTTCATCTAAAGACAGAGGAAAATGAATGTAAATCTATAAAAATAACTTCTTTGTAGGTTTGGTTCTGCATGATAAGAAAAAGTTTTATAGATGTTTACGAAATTTTTAGACTATATTTGGGATGACCTGAATAAATAACATGGTTTCTATAGCATGAATAGACTTCAGTGAAGGGTGGAGTTTCTCAGACATACAGGCTGTCTTTCTCTGGAGCAGCTGAAACAGGCATGAGAAGCTCATGGAACTGTCAAGTCAAGGAGATAAAAGTCCCATGTATTAAAATACTTGGGCTGGAGAAAAACAACTCTATTTTAAATCAGAAGTCACCAAGGAAGAAGTCCAGAATGTCAGGTATTGCTTACAATGGAGATGCTTCTCTATGTAGGAAGCACTAAAATGAGCAGAGCCTTTAATTTAGAGTAGTTAGCAATTTTCCCAAGAAATAGTAGAGAAACCGCCTGATGGGTAGGATGGTTCCAATTCAACAAACATTTATAATATATACTTGTCAAGCACAGAGGTTGTTAATATGAATGAACAAAGATAAAGTTCCTGGTCTAGAAGAATGTATAGTTTAGCAGAGAAGTAAGACTTGTATGTTTTAAAATTAAGTTTATAAAACTTGTATTGGTTTCCTATTTCTGGTAACAAATTACCACACATTTAGTGACGTAAAACATCACAAATTTGTCATGGTATGGTGGCACTGAGAAGTCCCGAACTAAGTCACTGAGCTAAAAATCAAGATGCTGGCAAGGCTGCATTCCTTGTGGAGTTTGCAGAGGAAAATTTTCCTTGCCTTTTCTAGCATCTAGAGACTGCTTGGGTTCCCTGGGTTTTGGCCTCTTCCTCCATTTGCAAAGCCAGCAGCTTCTCTTTGTTCTTTTTTTTTTTTTTGCAGTTTTTGGCCGGGGCTGGGTTTGAACCCGCCACCTCTGGCATATGGGGCCAGCGCCCTACTCCTTTGAGCCACAGGTGCCACCCAACCAGCAGCTTCTCATCATGACACTACTGTCTTCCTATAAGGACCCTTGTTGTTACATTGGGCCCACTGGGGTAATCTTCCCCATCTCCAGATCCTTAACTTAATCATATTGGAAAAACATGGTAAAAACAGAAAACTTAGTAAAGATTCATGGCTGTGTGACTGAATAAATTGATATGAAGAAAATGAAAAGGCAAGTCCAAGACTGGGAAAAAAGTACAAGACGTATATCTGACAAAAGACTTGAATATATAACACATTGATTGCCACATTAGAAAAAACAATTTTCTTTGGGCCCATAGTGTTTTATTAGGTCAAGAGACATGTGAGTTATATATGCTTCATGAGGTCCCAGGCTCAAAATTGACCTAACTCACATGGTACTTAATGTGATAAAGAACTCTTAACAACTCAATAGCAAGAAGACAAACTTGATTATTTTTTAATGGGGAAAAACTTGAATAGACAGTTTATCAAAGATGTATGAATGACAAAATAAAATCACAAGGAGTTATTTTGATACCACTACTCAAATGGCTAAAGTTAAGAAGACTATGTGCAACTCTGTCAGTTCAGTTTTTGTAAAGTTAACACCCCTACTGCACAAGCAGCAGCCCTACTCCTAGAGAAATGAAACTGCGTATACACAAAGACCATGCGCCCAAATACTCACAGCAGCTTTGTTCTTAAAAGCCAGAAGTAGCAATAGCCTTGTGGTTATACTGACATAGAATCATACACATACAATGGACTTAGCAATAAGACTGAACTGATAGAACAGCGTGGATCAATCCCAGAGGATTTATTCTGAGGGAAAGAAGCCGTCAGACACCAAGACAGCACACTATATGATTCCATTACATGAAATTGTGGAAAAGGCAAAACTGTAGTGAGCAAGCCTATTAGTGGTAACTAGGGTTAGGGAAAGGTAATTACCTGCAAAGGGGCAAGAGGTAACTTTTTGGGGTGATGGAAATGTTCTACATCTTAATTGTAGTGGTGGTTATGACTGCATTTTTCAGTTAATCTGCCATTAAAATGGGTACATTTCATTACATATAAAACATACCTAAAGAAAGCCGAATTAAAAGCCATCTCTGCACACACAAACACAAATCCTGTTAAACAGTTTGCCAATCTTGAAGTAACTGCACTTGAAGCAATTCACTTTCTTTTTTGACTTAACATACAGGCAGTCCCTGAGTTATAAACATCTGACTGATGTGCAACTCCACACTTAGGAACAGAAGCTATTACAAGTAATAGGTAAATGTACCCTTCCAACTTACATATAAATTCAACTGAAGAATGAACCTATAGCTGGGCGCGGTGGCTCACTCTTATAATTCCAACACTCTGGAAGGCTGAGGTGGGTTGCCTAAGCTCATGGGTTCGAGACCAATCTGAGCCAGAGTGAGATCCTGTCTCTAAAAAAAAACAGCCGGGCGTTGTGGCAGGCACCTGTAGTTCCAGCTACTTGGGGGGCTGCGCCAAGAGAATCACTTGAGCCCAAGAGTTTGAGGTTGCTGTGAGCTGTGACGCCACAGCACCGACTGAGAGCTGCATAGTGAAACTCTATCTCAAGAAAAAAAAATAAAAATACCTATTAGCCCCTGTCTGGTTCGTAACTCAGGGACTGCCTGTATTACACGTTTGAGGATAAATCTGGGCTCTGGGCAATAGTTTTATGTGTACTAGTACTATGAAATTCAAAGGAAAATACCTTCATGCCTGGGATTACTGGAAAAAAACAGAACCTGTTGACAGGGAGGATTGGAATTGGATTAGAAGGGGAAAAGGTGACCTAAGTGTTACAGGAAAGTGAGTCCCAATGTGACAATCACTTGAAGTCTAAGTGGGACTTTGGCTTCACACATGAAAGAATTTGGGAGAGAGCCAACAGTGTAAAGTGCAAGCAGGCCTCCTTCAGAAAGTGTGGAAAACAGACTCCCTGCAGGGAGAACAGCCTCCATGGTTCCTTCAGTCCCTCTGTTTATGCAGTGGCTTAATTGTAGACTTAAACTTGGGGAGGAATATTCACGTTATTTCTTGAAAAAGGGCAGTGTTGTCTTAGGATGACACCTTCTTTGTGACTAAATATGGCCAAAAAGGAACTGTGGTGGTGTCAGGTGCATGCTGGGAGTGGGAAGCTTTATGGTAATGAAGGTACAATGCAGCTGCAGGGTCCAGAGGTGGTGGCTCCTCTCCTGTCCTGGTTCTAACCAGGCAGAGCTTGTCCTGCCTCCCTTCTTATTTAGATCAGTGCAGCTCAAAACTTCCAGACACTGGCTCAGCGCCTGTGGCTCAACGGGCTAAGGCGCCAGCCTCGTACATCTGAGCTGGCAAGTTCTAATCCAGCCCGGGCCGCCAAACAACAATGACGGCAGCAACTAAAACATGGCCGGGTGTTGTGGCGGGCGCCTGTAGTCCCAGCTACTTGGGAGGCGGAGGCAGGAGACTCGCTTGAGCCCAGGAATTGGAGGTTGCTGTGAGCTGTGATGTTATAGCACGCTACCCAGGGTGACAGCTTGAGACTCTGTCTCAAAAAAAAAAAAAAAGACTTCCAGACCCTATTTTGATCAGGGTGATATGAAACTTTTGGCCTCAGTTGAGCAATGCTTGCCAGTTCCCTGTCTGAGGGATGTATCTGAGGTGGAGAAGTCTGAATGGAAGCCACACTGCTTAGTAGTGAACTGAAGGGAAGCCTCAGAATTGCCTTCATGAAGTGAGCTCCAATCATGGGGTGCCTTACGTTCTAGAATGAGGAATAGGGAATTGACTCAGTAGGTCAGTGAATGAGACTTGTGATGAGAGAGTTAATGTCACTGTAAAAGCATTGATATTTATAAATCACTTAGAATAGGGCCTGGAACATGATCATTGCTATGTATTTTTAAATAGAATATATATCTCTTTTTTCAAGAGGTATTTAATGATAGAATAATAGGGAGTGGCATCCACACATGAGTTGGGAAGAAAAGGTAAGAGAAATGAACATTTATCTAACATATTATCAGTCAAATGATTTTATCTCAACAACAAGGATATACAATATTACCCTTGTTTTGTAACTGTGGAAATTTAGGCTTACTAACAGAGGCTTGGGTTCCACCGCAAACACAGAAGGGGTATTGTTCCTCAGGGGTTGGTGAGGGCCTACCTGAGTTAAAATCACCAGAGAGAGGGATGAATGTCCACAAATCATACCTAGAGCAAGTAGATTTGATTGAAATATTGGCGGGGGGTAGGAATCTGGATTGCTAACTAGCTCACTAGTTGGTTGGTAATCTTAAGAAGGCTTGAGAAACACTGTTTTAAGACTTAGCAGATATTTTTGCCGTGTGGTGATTTCTAGTATTTAGAGTTCTTAGAAACCAAAGTTAGCCTCAGAGGTTATCTTTGTCTTTGTTAAAAACTGTTATATCTTGGACGGCGCCTGTGGCTCAAGGAGTAGGATGCCAGCCCCATATACTGGAGGTGGTGGGTTCAAACCTGGCCCTGGCCAAAAACTGCCAAAAAATAAAAAAGTAAATGTTATATCTTTACTGTGCTTGTAACATAGTCATAATTCTCAGTTCTTGTATTTCATAAATAAGAGTTACAAAAATAAACAAGTGAGTGCTGTTTATAATCCTCTCTAGAATTTACATTGTCGACTGCCCAAAGAATGCTCCTTGTAGCACTATTTTCCAGATTCCTTTCTGTACTATTACCTTAAGGTACTTTGAGACCTGTTACCTTGTGTTTACCGTTTTTTTACAGTATGGGAGAAATAAAAGGTGTACTTTTATTACTGTATGTAAGCCAATTATAGTGGGTAGCAAATAAAAAAACAGATTTTTGAACTATATAAATACAGGTATTCTGACTTAAGATAAGGTTATGTCCCAATAAACCCTTTGAAAATACTGTATGTCAAAAATGCCTTTCATGCACCTAACCTAGCAGACATCATAGCTTTGCCAGCCTACCTTAAATGTGCCTGCAAATGGGCAGAATCATCTAACGCAAAACCTATTGTATAATAAAGTATTGAATACAATTTCTACAGAATGTATATTGCTTTCATACTATCATAAAGTAGGAAAATCTTAAGGTGAATGATCATAAATTGGGGGCCATCTCATAGTGGATCTTTATGAGATAATTCTATTCTCCTTAACTCTTCATTTGTCTCTTACCAAGCATATTAACCCCAAATCAGTCTTTGTAGTATTTAGCTGCCTACTTACTATTTAAAGTCCAACACTTAATCTTATGTGATTATATATGTATTTTCAACAGTGATTCTTTTCTTGCTCACCGAGAAAGTATGCAACAGATGATGAGAAGTTTTTCTGAACCTTTTGGAAGAGACTTGCTCAGAATCTCTGATGGTAGAGGGAGAGCTCATAAGCATACAAGACATTATGATGATGAGGATTCCTTGACTGTAAGTTCATTTTTAAAAAGACAATTATTGTGAAAGTCATGTAGGAATTTAAAGAAAAGTATTATGGAAGTACTTATTCATAATGACAGGATATGATTATACTATGTTATAGAAATTACTATTATATAAAAGGGGGTATCTAGTGGAAAGCTGAATTCTTGAACCATGAATTTTTAGCTATATAGAATTCCACTCTGTGGCCAAAACTTTCAGAACCATATTACAAGACAAACTTAAAACATTGTTTTTCATGCATGTGCGCACACACACACACACACAAATATGGTGTTTAACTAAAAATCATTGTAATACCAATCAATGTCTTTTAAAAGAATTTGGGTCTAGTTGGGTGCAGGGGTTCATGCCTGTAATACTAGCACTCTGGGAGGCCAAGGTGGGTAGATTGCTTAAGCTCAAGAGTTCAAGACGAGCCTGAGCAAGAGCAAGACCCTGTCTCTACTACAAATAGAAAAATTAGCTGGGCATGGTGGTGGGCACCTGTAGTCCGAACTACTCAGGAAGCTGAGGCAAGAAGATTGCTTAAACCCAAGAATTTGAGATTACTGTGAGCTATGACGCCATGGTACTCTAGCCTGGGGAACAGAGTGAGACTGTGTCTCAGAAAAAAAAAAAAAAGTCGTAAGTCAAACCCCTGTAAGTTGGGGGCTGTCTATATTCCATTGGATGTTAGGTTTCAACATCTGAATTTGGCATAGTGACAATAACATTTAGACCATAGCACTTGTCCAGTTTCTAGTGGTAGAAATTAGCTTTTATCTATGATTATTAATCATTTATTAGTGTAATGTAAAGTCTATAGGCTAGAATCCAGTAGAACTTTCTAGAAACTGGAAATGTTCTCATTGCATACCATCTAGTGTGGTAGACACTCCCTACATGTCTGCTGAGCGCCTGAAAGGTGCCTACTGCTACTGAGAAGCTAGATTTTAAATTTTATTTAACTTTGATGATTTTAAATTTAATTTTAATTGCCACATGTGTCTAATGACTACCTTCATGATGGATAGTATGATGATAGACATTCAAATAGACTCTAAAGCAGTTAGCTCTTTTTTAAACAATGGTAAGTAAAGCACACTAATCATCTACGTGTGAACCTCTCATCTTATTTCTCATTTCATAATCATCTCTTCAAACATTTTTTTCCAAGAAAAGCTGCAGTATTCTTCCATCTGTTAAAAGTAAATGATAATTTAGGCTTGGTGCCTGTAGCACAATGGTTACAGCACCAGCCACATACACCGAGGGTGGTGGGTTCGAACCCAGCCCGGGCCAGCTAAAACAACAATGACAACTGCAACAAAAAATAGCCAGGCGTTTTGGCGGGTACCTGTAGTCTCAGCTACTTGGGAGGCCGAGATAAGAGAATCGCTTAAACCCAAGAGTTTGAGGTTGCCGTGAGCTGTGATGCCATGGCACTCTACTGAGGGTGACACAGTGAGACTCTGTCTCAAAAAAAAAAGTAAATGATAATTTAAACCAACTAATTTCATAAAACATAGGTCTCATGGCTTGTTTTGGGGTGTCTTTTTTGAGATAAGAGTTTCACTACCTCACCCTTGGTATAGTGCTGTGGAGTCACAGCTCACAGCAACCTCAAATTCTTGGGCTTAAGTGATTCTCTTGCCTCAGCCTCCCAAGTAGCTGGGATAAAGGCACCTGCCACAATGCCTGGCTATTATTGTTGTTGTTGTTGTTGTTGTTGTTGTCATAGTTGTCGTTGTTGTTGACAGGCCTGGGCTGAGTTCAAACCCTCCAGCCCCAGTGTATGTGGCTGGTGCCCTAACCACTGAGCTATGGGCACCAAGCCAGTCTCATGGCTTTTTAAATACTAATACTGTTCAGGGCAGCACCTGTGGCTCAGTGAGTAGGGCGCAAGCCCCATATGCCGAGGATGGCGGGTTCAAACCCGGCCACGGCCGAACTGCACCAAAAAAATAGCTGGGCATTGTGGCGGACGCCTGCAGTCCCATCTACTCAGGAGGCTGAGACAAGAGAATCGCCTAAGCCCAGGAGCTGGAGGTTGCTGTCAGCTGGGTGACGCCACGGCACTCTACCAAGGGCAACAAAGTGAGACTCTGTCTCTAAAAAAAATAATAATAATAATACTGTTCAGTATTGTTTACTTGCCTCTTGCATCTAAAATAGACTTTTCTTTCTTACATTATATCAACTCTCTTAGATAAATAACACCAGTGCGTTTTTTTGTTCAAAGCATGAAAATATTTTGCTAACCAAGAGCACTGAACCTTGTTCTAGGGTAGATGGAAGGCAGCAGTAATATTTTAAATACAGGTATTTCTTCCTGTTACACTGGGTTTTCAAAGGAGCATTAAGCCTTTCAGCCTCAAACTCATTTTCCCCCTGTATATTTGTAACTTTATGCACCTCTTTTCCCTAGATGTCATGTACAGAGGGTGCCAAAAAGATGTATACACATTTTAAGAAAGGAAAAGACTGTATTAAATTTGGATTAGTCAAGTCATATTTAACTTCTGCAGTTACAAGAGGTACTCAACATGACTTGTATTGATCCTTTGTTATTGGATTATATATTGAATATTAAAATTTTAATAGTTTTTCCCTTTCTTAAAATGTGTATACATTTTCCTGACACTGTCTATATTTGACATGTTTATTTCTAAATATGAAGGACTTACATGTATAATAGCAAAAATAAATTTAATTAAAAGAACAAAGCAACAACAACAAAAACATGTATCCCAATTTGTCTTTTCTAACCAAGTTTTATAACTAGAAGCAAATGTAGGAACAAAAATTTGAAGTTGATTACAGAAAATGGAGTTTTCTGTAACAGTTTTCGCTGTTAAAAGTTTGAAAAGAGCAGAACCAAGAAGATAATAGGCTTTTGAGCGTAACTCTGAGTTTATTGGAACCCTTGATCAAAATAAATATAAAACATTTTTCTTTTCATAATGTTTTAAAATGAATGTTTTTAATTAAGCAGTGAGCACCTATACTTATGCTTTTAAGCATAATAGATGAAAATTCCTATTTCATAGCGATAGCTCGATAGGTTTTCTTTTAAGTTTTGGCCAATTTCTGGATAGATTTCATCTTAAGCAGAAGGAAAACAGAAACTCATACTATGAAGGAAAACAGAAACTTGTATTAGAAATAGAAACATCAACTATGCCATCTAGTTGTTTAAAAGTATATTATTTCATCTATAAATCTATTTAATGAGGCACCCTTTAACTCCAGGTATGACATTTAGACTGAGTGATGGTGCCAGAGTCAGTCTAAAATTTGTACTCTATTTCAATTAAAAGAAATAAGAAGTCTATTATACATCTAAAACACTTTGGAGACTACTGTTTCTAGAAATACATTATAAGTATGTATCCTCTGATATCATTAATTATAAAACTTAATAGAACCATAGTTTTCTCTATTTTCAACATAAATGTGGAGAAAATCATCTATCACCAAACTTTATACTAATAAATTATTGTATATAATGTAGCTAATATACATAATATACTACCATCTATAATGATAAAACTTTATCAGTCAATGGTAAAACTCCATATCTCTATTTAAAAATTCAAAATTTATTTTCAACATTTAAAACTTCCAATAATGAAAGCTTCTAATTTGTATACATCTAAACATTCGTTTTTCTTCATCTGTACCTGTTGAGGAATACAATTTTTGAACTATTAGTTTTGGTTATTTTACCTTGTATACTTCACATTGTTTTGCCTATCAAAGACACTTAAAATTTTTAAATCTATTTATCTGATCCTTTCTGAAGTCTATGCTAATTTCTTATTCCACAACTAGTCCTTAGGAAGTAAATTTTAACCCAATTTCTCTACTGTTCTTTTAGAATTTTATTAATGTAGATAAAAAATTTATTTTTAATTAGTTACAGGCAAAGTTAACTGATCTTTAAATAACATTGAATTGACCCGTACTGGTAATCCCATCACTCTGGGAGGCCAAGGCAGGAGAATCACCTGAAGCCAGGAGTTGGAGACCGTCCCAGGCAACATAGCAGGATCCTATCTCTAAAAAAAATAAAGTAACTGGGCATGATATACCTGTAGTTCTAGCTGCTCAGGAGACTAAGGCAAGAGGATCACTTGAGTCCAGGACTTCGGGCTGTAGTTAGTGAACTATCATTGCACCACTGCACTCTAGCCTGAATGACAGAGCAAGACCTTGTCTCTAAAACAATTTTTTTTAAAAAAAAGAATAATTGAGCAAAAGAAAGGTGATTTAATAATTGTAACATATTTTAATTACTTTTGAAATGGATTTGCAATTCCTAGAAAATGTTTATTACTTCATAGCAAGTACTTTTTCTTTTAACTGCCTTCAGTAAATATTAGAGTAGTCATATTTTCAAGTAACACATAGTCCTACTTGCTGCCAGACTCCTCTCAGACTCTACAATGAATAATAAGCAGACAATTAAAAAAATGAATGTTGAATTATTTTTGTTTAGAGGGTTTTGTGATTTGGGTAGCTTCTAAGCTATGTGGTTATGCAATGGATTTCTTTCTTTTACGAGGATTAGTATGTGATAAATATTGTAACCAAAATTAATTGAATATTATTTTTCTAGGCACCAGGTTGTTCTCTCGTGCCTTTTGGCGGTTTGGGTAATACGGTTGGTATCATGAGACACAACCATTTTAGCAATGTTTTCTAACAAATATTTATTTTTTATTAACTCGAGCAGACTGAGTTGGCATGCAGTCTCACTAACTTGTGTAATGGCTGTTTATAGTAGTATTTGTACTGAAAATTTGTTGTTTGTATTATCTCGGAATGTTTTGGCATGTGTTTTCTGAAGTAAGTCATGTCAACATGTATAAAATTATTCTTGAAAAATAAGTCTATTTTAATAGATGAATATTTGCTTGATTTACACACGGGGTCCCCATAGTTGTGTTTGAAAGTTGGGGACTTCCACATGCTTATGATGTCTTTCTTAAAGGTAAAACGGTGCAGAACTGTCAGTAGATAAGCGTGACTTTTGGAAAAGCCCAGCGTGGCTGCTTCCTCTTCATCGGCCACCTGTCCAGGCTGCTTTTCCTGTGGAGACACAGTGGCTGCTTCGTGACCAGCTGTTCTCCCACCCCTGTTTCTTTAGGCTTTGGTGCTGCTCTGTGATGCTCGTTTCTGACACCCCAAAAGCATTCTGAGAAGTAACAGAGAACAGCACGAATTTAGAACATTTGTATTTACATTCTCATGAAAAATTTCATTTATACAAATTTATTTTGTGCCTGAAGTTTGTCATATAGGTATAATATTAGTCCCTACTGTCTAGAGTTTTTAGTGGGACAAATGACCAAAAAAAGAAAATAAAAGCAATTATAACCCAGAGTTATCAATAAAATGATCAAGAAGGTCAGTATGCTGTGGGAGGACACATTTTTTTAAAAAGCACTTAACCCAGACCTCTAGAGGTGGGGTGGGTGTTAATTAGAGAAGACTTCCTCAACCTTAAGGATTAGTAGGAGTTAGCCAGAAAAGCAGGAAGGGGGAAGGGAGAGTACTCAACACAGAGGAAACAGCAGGTGCAAAGAGCTAGGGAGCTGACCCATGTTCAGGATCGCGGAGCCCTAGTGTGAACTGAGCTGTAGGTGTAAGGATAAATAGGCAACCAGAGGCTTCTTTAGGCCTTAGTAAGAAGTTTAAACATTATCATAAGAGCAGGGGAAGCATTTGATAGACTTTCATCAAAATGGCAATGAGTCAGATTCTCATTTGTACAAGATCTTTGTGCCTGCAGGGGAGAGAAAGATGGAAGGGAGCACAGTGGAGACAGGGAGGCCGGGAGCATTCTAAGTATTAGCGACAGCTTCTAGTTGGTAGTGGCCATGATAATATAGAAATTGTTTCATTTGAGAAAGAGTTAAAGAGGCGAGTAGATAGAACTCAGTGACTGATGTGGCTGAAGGAGCAGTAGAGAAGGGGAAGGGAAGTGTCATACCCATTTTTCTGGCACGAGGAATTAGGTCGATGGAAATGCCGCTGAGCTCAGGCATTGAGTTGGCACAGACCTAAGAGTGGGAGTGGTCAGAATTACCGATTTAGCATCTGTGGCTTATACAGGTGGATTTATATTTTAAACAGCTGTATGTATGAATCTGAGCTGAGCTAGAAATAACTTTTCCATTCATTCAGCAAATAAGGCATTCCTGTGTGCCAGGTATTATTTTTTAGTATTGAGGATATGGTAGTAAATAAGAGGGAAAAGGTAGGCCTGCCCTTGCAGAGATAATTTTTATAAATGGGAAGACAGACAATAAACAACAAAACAATTTGAGACAGTTCCAGTACTCTGAAAGAGAGGATAGTGGGTAATGATATAGAGGCAGTGGGAGGTGAAGCAGGGATTACACAGGTGACTAGGAGGAGGCACCTGAATAGAAGGAACCAGCTGTGCTGGAAGTCAGGAGGAGACATCGCAGGCAGAGAGAGGAGCGTATGTCCAAAGCCCTTGAAGGCCATGAGAGCATCTCTACTGCAGTTCGTACCCCTGCTTTTTCTCACTTGAGGGTGTTGGGCCACCTCAGAGCAAGTACAGATAAATCTTTTGTTGTTTGATTTGACAGTGAATTGAGAAAAGGGCGGAATATACTTAGGTCTGATCTTTCCCCTCCTCTCCTTTCTCCTTCTTTGGGCTAAGCTTTCCGTCTGGCATGAATTATGTCTGATACAGGCCCTCATTCTCAACCTAGTATTCCAATGAGATACAGTAGACCCTCCAGAGCTGACCACCTCCTTAAATTGATCTGATTTTCATAGACCAGACACATACCACAAGTAAGTATCAGTTCTTAGGTTTCTTAGGTTGAGCACCTCTGTATTCTGTTCCCTGAATTGTGTTTGAATCTCTGAAATGCAGATTAAATTCAGTCCTTTGTGTACCCAAAGATATATTAATATGTCCTAAATGTGCCTCTGTTATTTCCTGCAATATTAGGTGCATATTCTAAAGAGGAATTTGGTTTTCCCATCTGTTTCCCAGTATTACTAGCAGTCAGAACCCACTAGAGGGCAGAGACACAGCAAGCCTTTGTGAATTCCTTGTTTAGGCCCAGCTTGACGCATTAACTAACCAATCTCCAGGACTGAAATGCCAGCACTGAACCCCCCCGGTGCCTCAGGATTCAGAACTCCTCCTCTGAGGGGTTCCTTACCAAGCAACACCCTCTGCTTTGTAATAGCAGACAACTCACTAGGTGATACACTAGAATTCATGCTCTCTTTTTATTTTCTGGTGAATGTTCCACTGATAGAACCTAAAATCAATAGCAGATTTTTCTAGTCCAAGTTTTCTCAGCCTCAGCACTATTAACATTTTGGGCAGAATAATTCTTTTTCGGGGGGGCTGTCCTGTGGACTGTAGGACATTTGGTGGTATCCCTGGCCTCTACTCGCTACCTGCTCGTCATACACTGTCTTCATTTGTGACAAGTAGATGTGACATTTTTGCCAAATGTCCCCTGAGGGTCAGAGTTGATCTTGGTTGAGAAATCATTGAGGAATTCATAACTGTTACTCTGAAGAAGTATACCTCTTGCTTCAAAGGTGTGGCCTCCTGACCCTTCAGCAGGCAGTAAGTTGAAGGCCTGTTAGTAAAGTGGATTGACCTCTGTCACCTGGACCGCTATGATAAGAGGAGGGCAGGTTACCTGAGGGGCAGCTTTTATCAAACATGTGGTTTTGGTGGACATGACACTGCCAATTTGTTCTCAAGTTTTATTTATTTGCATGATGGGGTATTGAGAAGTAAGAAGAAAAAATCTGAAGACTCTCCTATGCTAGAGCTGTTCCAACCCAGAAGGCATTACTGTTTAACATCAACCAAATTATGTTTTGAGAATGGTGTATGTGCATGTATTTCTATGAGGAATGTACATTCACGTGGACGTGTGTATGTATGTATGTACACACAACTGTGTATGTATGTATTTGTGGTGTTAGTTTCCTCACCACATCATTTGCATGTGCTTCAGTTTTCTCTTTAACGAATCACTTTCGTTGTATGGTCCTTGAATTATCTTTGCTAGGTTGATTACTACATGAGATCTTACTAAGTGAATTGAAAAAAATAATTTTCACCTGTTTGGGGAAGATTGATTTGCTTCTTTTGTGTTGTAGTTAATAACATACTTCCTAATATCCTGTAGCGTACAGATGTCAACCCTTTTCAGGCAATGGACCGAATGATGTTAAATATGCGAAACAGTATACAGGATTTACAAAGAAACTTTGTAAGTACTGAAATAAAGTGCTGAGAACGTTGTTTTCAGTTATTGGTACACCCTACATTATAGTAGCTTTCAAACATTTTTTTAACCACAGTTTACAGTGTTTAAACAATACATCTTACACAATTAACACAATAAGCAAAAATTGTGTACTGTTTTACTTTTTTTTTTGAGACAGAGTCTCACCTTGTCACCCTCGGTAAGTGCTGTGGCGTCATAGCTCACAGCAACCTCAAACTCTTGGGCTCAAGCTATTCTCTTGCCTCAGCCTCCTGAGTAGCTGGGACCACAGGCACTTGCCACAACACCTGGCTATTTTTAGAGACGGGGTCTCACTCTAGCTCAGAATGGTCTCAAACTCGTGAGCTCAGGCAATTCACCGGCCTCAGCCTCACAGAGTGCTGGGATTACAGGTGTGAGCCACCGTATCCAGCCTGTGTACTTTATAAATATATTTAAAACAACAGTTTTGTTACAGAGTGTGCTGATATTTTCTATTTTGTTTTGTGTTTTAAAAATCCTGGTTACACCCACTAAATTGATTTTACAACCTACAGGCCTGAAAAATAACATTGATTAACTTTCAAAATTATAAAAACTTCAACCTCAAAAACATTTGTTTTACTGAAAGTCACTATTGTAAATGAACATTTTATATGAATTTGAATATTTTTGTTATTTATAACCTATATGCTTAAAAGGATTTATAGTATCTAAGAAATTAAGTTTTAGTGTTTAAAAAAAAAACCCTGAAAAACAGAAATTTCAGAAATGATGTTTAGTACTGAATTAGATCCATATATCCAAATACAAACTAATACTAAAGTAGCATTCTTATTTTTCTAGTCATAATATTAATATCACTTGATTCTATCTGGAGAAGACCTATACCATTCTTGTTATCCAATTTTGAATTCTATGGATCACTACAGAATGCCCAAATCTATCTAAGGCATTATGGATTTTAGTCATGTGATGATCTGGTACACACAGGAGGTTTGAAACTTTTTGGTGTATGTTTAATTGCCTTGACATTGGCAAGTTTGTACACGGGGTCTACCACTAACTAGAGAAGTATCACAGGTTTCATGGTATAGCACCTTTGTTGAACTCTAAACTATAAGGATCCAAAGACTTGAGGATCTCTGATGAATCACTTATAGTCTTTACAAGGAGAATGGAATTGGTACCCACAATAGCAGCAGATTAGGATCTTGCTGAAGCTATCATTTGGAGGAACCATATTGTTAGTATAGTACCCTTAGTGGAACTTATAGTGAGTGTTGTTACTTATTTGAACTCTCTATCTCTAATTCTTTGTATTTGACTAGACTCTGAATTTACAACTTCTCTTTACCTCTAGGATCACCTTTCAATGGAACCACATGGACATTCATTTTGTTCTTCCTCTGTAATGACTTATTCCAAAGTGGGAGATGAACCACCAAAAGTTTTCCAGGCCTCAACTCAAACACGTAGGGCTCCAGGAGGAGTAAGTATTTTCTAAGCCTTCTTAGAGCTTTATAAAGTTGTGGGAAGATAGACTATATTTTAAAAATATTAATTAAACTTTGATCTTTCCCAGATTGGCAGAAGGGAGGGGAAGGCAGTTGCCACTGTGAAAACATTAAAGCTCGACTGTTTACTTAGTTTATGACAATTGTTTTGCCCTCCCATGAGGATACCTTTTTTCATGTAAGATCTATTGATGTTTATTACCTTTACATGTTGACAAGTCAAATAAACACAAACAGAAGCTTTTGTCAACTTTTGTGTCTGAAGTAAATTAATTTTTTAACTCATGAAATGTTTCAATGTAAGAAAGAATATATAGAATGATATAATGAATACCCATATTACTGCCACCCAATTTAGTCATATCGTGACTTTTTTTTCTATAGGGTTCAGGTTATCTTTTGTTTCGTTTTCTTTTTAATCATAAACTCTGTGGATGCAGCCAGCTAAAGGTTCTGGTGCACTCCTCTGAGGGGGACCTTTTCCTTTACTCCTTCCCTAGACATAACTGTTTATCATTGTCATGCATATGCTTATAATTTTATTACTAATATATGTATCATAAAAATACAATGGATTACTTTGCGGGGTTCTAAACTTTATATAAATGGTATCATACTGCCCCATATCACCTACAGTTTGCCTTTACTCAGTAATATGCTTTTAAGATTTATTAAAATTGATTTGTGCAGCCTCTAATTTATTTAACTTTTATATAGTATCAATATTTTATTCATTTTCTATTGATATGTAGGTATGTTTAATTTTTTCACTAACTCATCCTCATATTTGTCTCCTGTACTAGGATATTTTATTCATTTTCTGTTGCTAGATATGTAGGTGTGTGTAATTTTTTTACTAAGTCATCCTCATACTTGTCTCTTTATGGAAAAGATCTAGGAATGGCATTCTGGGTTGAGGTGTGCCTTCATCTTTACCTAGATAGAAACTAGCAAGTTACTATCCCACAGGGAGTGAAACTGCTGGCTTTCACCAACTAGAGAAGTACTAACTTCCTTCTTAGTAAAATTTCAGGTTTACTAGTCTAATGAGTGTGAAGTAGTTACTTTTTTAGTTTTCTAATGTAAAGATAGACCTTTCAATGATGCTTTTGCCATAATTCCATAATGTCATCTCACACATTTTAATTTTCAGTTACTAAAAGGACCAAGTCTTATATTTAAAGAGTATAATTGTAGATTTCCCATGGCAAATCATCTTTCTAATTTCTGCTTATCATAAATATACTAATACCATTTCCGTAGTGTTAATAGGTGGGAACCAACCATGAGATTCAAGCTCATCAGTGTGATGGGAATAATTAGCTGCCCTTATTTGTAGGAATGGCAGTGTGAACTTCTATCTATTGTCGTGCACTGTCAAAGACAGTATTAAAGGCACTACATTTTCCATGATTTTTATTGTTTGTTTTAATATTTGATTACAATTTGGAAGATGGTTAGATTGTGTTGGTTCTATTTGTCCTAGATATTTTCATTTTAAGCACCTCATTAAAGACCTACTACCATAATTTTACTACAAGTTGATAGTAGAACTGAGTACTCACTATTTTTAGAGCAGTAGATCTAAGGCTTTACCTTCCATAGGTAAATAGATCCTGAGGAATTTAGCATTATATCCATTGTATATATTTAAATAACAAGTAAACATTTTTTATTTTCTTTATTTTTATAGATAAAGGAAACCAGAAGAGCAATGAGAGATTCTGACAGCGGACTAGAAAAAATGGCCGTTGGTCATCATATCCACGACCGAGCTCATGTCATTAAAAAGTCAAAGAACAACAGGACTGGAGATGAAGAGGTCAATCAAGAATTCATCAACATGAATGAAAGTGAGTTATCATAAAAATAGTGTCCTTTCTTACAAAGTTAAAATAAAGCTGTCTTGGAGAACTTGATTAATATTTTTTGTAGAACTTGTCATAAGATGTAGTTTCTGAACAATACATGATAACATTTATATCAAAGTAATGAAATTATTGTCTCATCATTTCATTAGTAGATCTTTTTTATACTTATTTTGAAATTGTGTAATATTTGTTTTTAGTCTTTTATACTTGGAAAATGAAATTGTTTGAATTGTTATTTAATAATACTATCAATGGGAAAAATGAGTTTTAAAATATTTTTTCTGATAATGAAGGAAGTATATTTGAAAATATGAAGACAAAAATAAAAATCATCTATAATCCCATCCCAAAATAACTACTATTAGTATTTTAGTAATTATCTTTCTAATAGTTTTATGTATATATTAGCATACATACTTTTTCAAATTAGTATTTTGTGATCTATATAGTTTACATTGTGCCCATCATTATAATTGTAAACTGTCACCTAACATGTATTTTTTCAAAAACAGTAAGTGATTACCTAAAATTTTTATTGTGGATAGGCCATAGTTTATTTAAACCATTCTGTATTGTTGGACATTTGAACTTTTATACTATGTACATATAAGATTTTAATTTCTGGTATATGATAGATAATATATCATATCAAGTAAACATTTCCATTTTTTAGATTTTATATGCATTCTTCAATGTATTTAAGCCCTTCCAGTACATAATTCTTCTCAAACTCTTAGTCTCAAGTAATCCTCCCACCTCAGCATCCTAAAGTGGTAGGATTGCAGGAGTGAGCCACCATGCCTGGCCAACTCACTATAGTTTTCAATTATATTAAAATGTATTAACAAATTTAATAAATTTAAATTGGTTCACTGATTTTAATAAATATTAATAATTAAGCTTTCATATTTTATTTGTTAATAATAATATAATTATGCTAGAACTTAATTATATTCATCTATTTTCAGAAAGGATTTTGGGTAATTTTTTTCATAGTAAGGGGTTTAAATTATTGTATCATTTTAGAAAAAATTATATTAAGATTGGAGTTTGATAAAATTATTTATGTGCAATGAGATGGAAGCCTTAATATCTTGACTTTTCTCTAATTGTAACCTTTATAATTTTGTCATATTTAAATACATACTGAGTATGTCACAATATTTAGCATGTTGAAGAAAACTTTAGTGAAGGAGCACATTATTATAAAAGCAATCTAAAAGAACAAGTACTATCTATAGTTGCTGGAATTATGGAATTAGATTGCCTATTCCCTCATAGTATGAATTGACGACCTACCCGAGTAACCCATTGGTCTTAAGAAATTAATGACAGGAACTTGTGAGGTTAGCTTAGATAAGACGATGGTGAGGTGAATAGAAGTGCCAGCCACAGAAGCGTTCACATATATAGGAACAGCAAGCTCACTGTGAGATGATCCGGGAAGACTGCCAGTGTAATTGGGTCAATGAGTCCATTCGGTAGACTGATATGATATCCAGGCAGGTGAAAAACCAGATCATCAAGTATCAGATCATCAATAGCAATAGGAGAGGAACAAAGAGGAAAAGAAAGATAGCAGAACTTCTGTAAGTTGACCCCCCATGGGACTTTAACAAACTCATTAACATATGGAGGTGGTCCACATAAGGAACTAGGCCTACATACTGATACATGGGGTGCATGTCCAGTCTGTGAAAATTAGGTCAACCGAAAAAGGGGGTCACTGTAGGGAGATGGTCAATAGTGGACGTTCTATTGTATTACCCTGGTTAAAAACCTTTATATTTGAAGCATTTCCTGCCTTTGTCTTGGGCTTAGACTCATGAAAACACCAGACTAGAATGAAGTGTGTGGGGATCAAGGCAGTTACTGACCATTGATACCTTAATACTTACTCCTATTATTTCTTTATGTAATACAGATGATGCTCATGCTTTTGATGATGAGTGGCAAAGTGAGATTTTGAAGTACAAACCGGGAGGACAATGCCGCAATCTAGAAAGCCCTAGAATGCGGAGTGTTGGTCATGACAATTTAAGATCTCGAGAACTTAAAAGAAGGTAAAACTTATTTCTGAAATAAATTATATATTTTAAGAAAAATTAGAATAAAATGTTTGTAATTTTACTTTTGTTATCAGGAAGTTTTGATGACATCAAAGTTGTATCCTCAATATCTTTTATGAAAGATGTAATAATTTTATATTTAATACAAATATTCCACAAATTTAAATTTATATTAAAAACAATAATAGTTTAGGATTGTATAGTTAGTAATTCACTAGAAAACTGTGCTTCAGAAGGTAAAAGCCAAAATCCTCTTAAGGAAAAGTGATAAATCTTGTAAAACAGATTCTAATTTGGATATAGACAGAGTCATATTTCACACCAGGTAAATATAGTTGTGTCTAGAGAGATGATAAGAGGAAATTAGCTGTATTTAGAAGACTTAATTATTTCCTTAACAAGTCAAATTCAGCATTTGATATAAATGAAATTTTAGACATTTGCATAATATATAACAGTATGTGAAATACCATATTTCATGTGCATTGGATATTTTGTAAAACTTTTACAAAAGTTGTAGCTTCCCATGGGATTTCTTTTTGGAATAGCTATGAAAAAATAAATGTGCTGAAATCACACATTAAAAATTATAGACATTTTTATACATTTAATACATATTTTTGAGTTACTATTTAATTTGGTTCCCTGGGGAAAAATTGAAAACAATACCTAATTCCTATTGAAATTACATCAAGTGAGAGGGAGTCCTCTCCAGGCCTTAAAACAGAAATCTGTTCTAGGCTATAAGAGAGTGGAGGATTGCTGCAGAAGGTGGAAGGCTTCAAAGAACCAGCCGTGGACAAGTGGGTATCAAGTAAATCAGAAGCCTTGTGCAGAATTTCATGTGCTAGCATCTTCTCCTTTAAAATATTCATGTAGGAATCTAGAGCCCTAATATTTTCTGTTGAATGACTTAGAAACTTGCTTTTATGTTAATTTTATATATTTGTCTCTCTTTGGAAAATTTATTGATAAAAGCCTAACCATGCTAAGTTTGAATATGAAATCCAGGTCCCAGGTAGAGAAAGCACATGCTTTTTATGGATGACCCACAAATTTATAGCCCTGACACTGGTATTTTCTCTTAACTAGGACTGCCCAATAGCTTTTTCTGAAATAATTCTATGCAGTGATGAAAATGTTACGTATCTACGCTGTCCAATATGGTAATGACTAGTCCCATGTGATTAGTGATTCACGTTTGATATGGGGCTGGGTACAAGTGAGGACTGAATTATTTTGTTTTATTTAATTTAAATATAAACATGGCTACTGGCTGCCATATTGAACAGCATGACTTAAACTCTAAATAGTTCAATGTATTTCACGTAAACCACTGTTGCTATCTTATATGTTCACCACAGAAGTCTGCCTTCCTTTTCAAAGCTCTTAAGTAATATTTAAGAGAAAATTCTCTTTATATTATAGTGGTTTTTAACATGTTTATATTGTTTTACAAACCACTGACCATTTAAAAATGGTATTAATGTTCATGTGTATATTTCTCAGGGAGAAACTTCATCAAAGTCCAGCCATTGAAAGTGGAAGAAGATCAAACGTCTTTGTGGACAAACTTAACATCAAAGGCTCACCTGTGAAAAACAACAAATAAATAGCCATGCATTTCATTTGTTTAGTTTCGGTTGTTTTAACAGAGAAAGCAATGGTGCTCGGTGATACACGTTAAGACCAATGTCTTGTTGCTAAATCAATACTGTATTTTCTTCTGATATCTGAATGTTCATGGAAGCACTAACTTTAGATTACCCTACTTTAGGAATAAAATTTTAATTTTCAACTATATGAGTAAATAGTTAACCATTTTATAAAATTCTTTACTTTAAAACATACTAATTTTTAAAGCTCACATGCTTATTTTGCTTTCTCAATTATTTTTGTATTGGCAATATGTTCTTTTATACTTAAGATTATTTATAAAGAAGTGAAATGTTAAAAAAAAAGTCTGAACTTCTACTAATATTAGAGTAATGTTAATGGTTTAAATAATTTATCTCAAATTTTATAATGTGTTATATAGCCAACTAGCTTAAAGCTTTAAAAATGATAAAGAAAATGGTATCAGTACTATTTTATGAGAAATTAGTTATTATTTTGATAAAGGGCAAGAATAATCAAGTAGTTCAAAGAAAAATATTTTAAATTGCTAATATATATGAGTTTTCTTGATATAGTTTCTTTATACAGGTATGTTCTTTCTTGTTTTGTATCACATTGTTAACATTCATCAGACTTTAAATAGACCTTTCTCTTAACTTCCTAAGTGGGTATATTTTCACTTTTCTTATCCCCCAAAGAGCTTAATCTATCTCCAGGGTTAAGATAAGATTCTAAAGTTGGAGAGTCCTTAGAGAAACTCTACTCAGCTTTTTTTGTGACATTTGGAAAAATAAATTTGGTATTCTATAAACCAGAAAGATTGATTGTCTCAAAATTTGTTTGACAGCTGATGTGTATTTTTGAGCAAGGTGCTTATTCACTTGCTCCTGTTTTAATTAGGTCATCAAAAAATTCAGCTTTACCTCTTTAATTCTAAGATTCAAGGATTAATCTGTTTTTCTAAAAATTAGGTTTGAATTTTATAAGAATATAAAATCTTAAAACATATCTGTTGTTCAAGACAGTATTTCTATCAAGGAAAAAAACCCAGAAAATCTATCACTCTATAATGCTAAATATTTTCCTTTTTAAGTTTAGAAGTAAAATTATATGACTATTCTCTGATTTTCTACATTTTGCTATTTTGTGTTAACTATTAATGAGTCACTAAAAAAGATGCAAATTTGTTAATTTATTTTTAATACTGATATTAAGCATGTATTAAAATTTTCCTCTTGTGCATACTTCAGTATACTATGAACATACCACATTAGAAAATTGTCATGAATTTTAAATGACACTTTTGCATAAATTAACTTGATAGAGCAATAAAATACTCTCAATAAAGTTGACACTTCATAATTATTCTACTTTTGCTTAAATCGTCATACTGATGGTAACTTGAGTCATTAAATTTAAATCTGAAAACACACTTTTATGTATTATTGTGCTTAATAGCATAACTCCTATACATCATATATATGTACCAGTTAGAGAATTCACAGATACCTTTTTCTTCATAATTTGTTTACCAAGGAAATCAAATAAAAATTAAAATACGTATTTCTTCTTATGATACTGTGCTTCCTTATGGGACACTTATAGAGAATGTAACACAGAGACATTAAGTGTCAAATGATAAGCCTGCACGTGGCCTCAGCTGTGTCTGTGTGATCTTTTCATGGTCCTGCTTGGGCCCTTTTAAAAAAGCCATGCCTAAGGGAAGTTACTTTTGGAAATAAGGGCAACAAAATCTGGTATTCCAACATATGCACACATGTTTTCAAATAAGACTTAAGGCTTGCTAATAATAAGATTGATTATTATGCTACAGGAACCTAATTCTCTTGTTTTATACAGAAATCATTTTTGGCCTTTGACATTTGAAACTAATGTAAACTGATCTTTCTAAGTCATTCCCTTTTTAGCATTCACTCATTTTCGTTAAATGTAAAATGTTTCATAAAAGCCATAAAAATTAGTAAAATTGTATTCAAATTAACATTTGTTTAAAATTTGCTTAAATTATATGCATTGAATACCAGCTTAAATTGCTGAAAATAACTGAGGTGGAAATTTGCTTTAAAGATAGTGCTATTGCCTCAATTTCCAGAAGTAGATGTTAATTAAAGCTGTTGTTTCTTGATTTGTGGCATATGATGACTTTCCTTTAAATTGCATAGATGGATCCCTGTGCAGTGGCTCATGCCTATAATCCTAGCACTCTGGGGGTACCAAGTGGGTGGATTGCTTCAGCTCAGGAGTTCGAGACCAGCCTGAGCAAGAGCAAGAGCAAGACCCCGTCTCTAAAAATGCATTGTGACAAGCACCAATAGTCTCAGCTACTCAGGAGGTGAGGCAAGAGAATCACTTGAGCCAAGAGCTTGAAGTTGTTGTGAGCTGTGATGCCATATCACTCTACCAACAGGGTCAAAGTAAGATTCTGTCTCAAAAAAAAAAAAAAAAGAAAAGAAAATTGCATAGATAGAAATACTTTGAGAGCAAAGAAGTAATTACCCTTCACCTATTTGACTCCTCTGTTGTAATGAAATGAAAAGACACTTTCTTTTTTCTGCAGAAGATAGATATAAAACATATTAATTTTTATTATTCCTTGAAACTTCAAAATCATGTCTTCTAAATCATTGGATTTAAGCACAAATGAGAATATTAAACACCTAAATTGCCTATTCTATAAATGCATTTATATTTCTGATTCTGTGGAAGTTGATATTTTAAAAATTTAGGTAGTGGACATTCTGCAAAATACCTGAACAGTACTCTTCAGAACTGTCAAGGTCGTGAAAACACAATGAAAGGCTCAGAAGCTATCACAGACCAGAGGAGACTAGGAACGCCTTGCTGGTGGAGAACAGAAGGGGCATTGGCTGCTCCTGCCAGCCAGCGAGTAAAGCAGAAGACATATCTCTCCCTATTCTTCTCACGATGTGTGTCTTTTATGTTTGTTTGTTTGTATCTACCACTATCAGCATTTCTGGATTAAAGGTACCTTAAGTGCTCTTCCAGGATAAATGAAATGCAAAAAGAAAACAAAGTGAGGGAACTCAACTGCTATGTCGTTCTTCAAATCCTAAGGTCCCTCCCTAGCTAGTCTCTTTCTCTGCTCTAAAGATTTTATGTTTGTTTTAAGTATTTTCAAAGTTTTTCGTTAGTCTTAGTTACTCTTAAAGGGAAGAATGTGTATGTTCCATCTTGTGTAGAACCAGAAGCCTCTTATCTCAAATACTGCTTTATATATTTTAATGCTATATTATTAGGTATATATAGGCTTAGAATTAATACACCTTCCTGGCTAATCAAATCCTTTATTATTAAGGAGAGTCTTCTTTTATATCTAGTAGTCACGTTAACCTTGAACGTTTTATTAGAATAGAGATTTACTGGCTTTCTTTTGGCTAATATTTGCTAGTTACATCTTTTCCATATTCTTAGTGTCAACGATTCCTTTTAGATATGTGACTTTTGGAAACAGCATAGAGCTTGAATTGAACTGACAGTTTTGTCTTTCAACACAAATGTTTCACCCATTTATCTTTTTAAATTATTAATTTGCATTTAACGTATCGATTTGTTTTATATTTACCTTTTCCCCTCCCTTCTTGCTTTATTTTAGATTAAAGTTTGTAATTGTCTTTTTTTTTTTTATCTGTTTCTAAGTCTGTTCTTTCAGTGGCTACCTTATTTTTATTTTTTATTTAAGCAATAGGGTCTCACACTTTTGCTCCAGGCTAGAGTACAGTGGTATGATCATACCTCAATGCAGCCTAAAACCCCTGGTTCAAGCATTCCTCCTGCCTCAGCCTCCCTATAGCTAGGACGACAAGTACACAGCACGATTCCTGGCTAATTTTAATTTTTTTTGTAGAAGTAGTGTCTTGCTTTGTTGCCCAAAGGCTGTTCACAACTCCTGGCCTCAAGGTGATCCTCCTGCTTGGCCTCTCAAAGTACGAGGATTACAGGTATGAGCCACCATGCCAGATCCCATGGCTATACAGTTTTGACATGCATTCTTAACTTAGTCATCAATTAATCATTTTATCTTTATTTTGAACCCTAACAATATAGGACTTAAAAAGAAGATTTTAATTTTAATCACTCTTTTCCAGTTTATATCTATTATTCTCACATTTTAATTCAATTTATTTTCCAAAGGATTGAGATTAGTTCTTAATGTTTTTTTAAGCAACAAAGTCTCATTCTGTTGCTCAAGCTAGAGTGCGGAGGCCTGACTAGCTCACTGTAATCTCCAGTTTCTGGGCTCAAATGATCCTCCTGCCTCAGCCTCCCAAATAGCTGGGACCACAAGCATGCACCAGCTAGTTTTATTTTTATTTGTAGAGACAGGGTCTTGCTATGTTGCCCAGGCTGGTCTCAAACTCCTGGCCTCAAACAATTCTTCTACCTCGGCCTCCCAAATTGCTGAGATTACAGGTGTGAGCTATCCCACTCAACCTAGTATTTTTTATATAAATCTGAATGATACCTTTTTCCAATTAACACATTTTTTAAAAAGTGATTTTATAGATCTGAACATACTTTCAGACCCTTAAATAGGCAAAAAGTACATCATTTTAAAACAGGGCATTATAAATCATAGTGAAAAGAAAAAGTATAATTCTGGGGGGAAACAATTTCCCTGTATTAGAAGACTTTCAAGAACAAAAGCAATATAAGGATGGTTTTATATTTGGGTTTTCTGTTCTGATCTATTGGTCTATGTCTGCTCTTGTACCCCACCATGCTGTTTGGGTTACTAGCCTTGTAGTTGTAGCTTGAGGTCCAGTAAAGTGATGCCTCCTAATTTGTCCTTCCTTAGGGTTGCTTTGTCTATTTGGGCTCTTTTCTGGTTCCATAGGAAACATGGAATTATTTTTTCTAGATCTGCAAAAAATGGCATTGGTAATTTAATAGGGACTTTGTTGAATCTGTAGATCACTTTGGGTAGTACAGACATTTACAATCTTGGTTCTGCCAATTCATAAGCATGATGTATTTTTCCATTTGTTTGATCTGCAATTTCCTTCCCTGTAGAAGTCCTTTACCTCCTTGGCAAATATTCCTAGATATTTTCTTTGTTGTTATTATGAAAGAGATTGACTCTTTGATTTGATCTGTGGATTGATTGTTATTGATGTATGGGAATCCTATTGATTGATTTACATTGTAACTGAAACTCTGCTGAATTTATTTAACTAATTCCTGTACTCTTGGGAGACTTGTGGGGGTTTTATAGATATAAGATTACTATCATCAGCGAAGACTAATAGTTTGACCTTTTCTATCCCCATTTGGATATCCTTGATGTCTTTGTCTTATCTAATTGCCCTGGCTAGGACTTCCACCTCTGTGTTGAGTACACGTGACAGTGGGCAGCATTGTCTATTTCCAGGTCTAAGTGAGAATGCTTTCAGTTTTTCTTTATTCAGTATGGTGTTGGTTGTGGGTTTCTTATATATGGCTTTTATAATTTTGAGGTATGTTGCATCTATGCCAATTTTGTCAAGAGTTGTTAACATAAAAAGGAGCTAAATTTTGTCAAATGCTTTTTATGCATCCATCAAGATGATCATATAGTCTTTGTTCTTGTTTCTATTTGTATGGTGAATCATATTTATGGATTTGCGTTATGTTGGACCAAGCCTACTTGGTCATGGTGGCTTATTTTTTAATCTGTTATTTTATTTTTTAATTCAGTTTGCTAACATTTTACTGAGAATTTTTGCAACTATATTCATAAATGATATTGGTTTATAGTTTTTTTGTTTGTTATGTTCTTTCCTGCCTTTGATATCAAGGTGAATGAGTTGGAGAGGATACCTTCCTTCTCCATGTCAGCCATAAGGGATATAGCACTTCTAGGATGAGTTCACAAACCTAATTGTTTGACCTCATGTACCACAAGTGTTTTCTCTGTCCAGGTCCATTGGTATCATCCAGGCAATGGTAGCAGCAACTGTTCCAGTCAGATGACAGCAGCAAGGACTAGGAGCCATAGTTGCTCTCTCTGCCCAGGTCTTGTGGCAGCTGTGGGTAGGCGGGGCTGCCCAAGTGGCAGCAATGGCATCAGGTCTATGGGCACGCACCTGCTCTGTCTGAGTTCCCCAGCAGCAGTGAGGGTGCATGGCACCCCCCACAGGAAAGCCTAGACTTCCTCTGATAGAGAATCAGTAACAATGAATCCGACCCCTGGGTAAAAGCAGTGATCTAGGACGGGACCTCAAAATGGTACCAGCTATCCTGACCAGGATTCATAAACCTCTGTGCCTTCTCTCCAGGGCAATGCTGCTGCCCAGTCTCTGCCAGCTCCCTTTGTTAGTCCAGTAGCTGCTGTAGTGGCAGGCCCTCCCACGCTTTGATGGCAATGTTCCTGGGGGGAGTTTGGTGCCGTAGCATTCCCTCCTCTGTCCCTTTCCCACATATGGTGTCCTCCCCCTGTATCTTCAGTCCTTCTGAATAGGTCAAACCATTTCCCTCTACCTCACTTTGAGAGTCTCCTATCACCCTTCTGTTGATTCCCAATACTCTGTCTTAGGTGATTAATCTGAACCTGAATATCTTCTGTCCTCTTTCTATCCTGTCCATAAGAGCCTGGCTACAGGCAGCTTCTAGTCCCCCATCTTCATACCTTCCCTAGGTTTCTTATTATTTATTATGCTTGGAACTCATTAGGATTCCTGGGTTTGATAGTTGATGTCTTACACCAGTTCTGGAAAATTGGCAATCATTACTGCTTTCAGTAGGGCCTTTTCCTCGTTCTCTTATCTATTTCTGGAACTTCCGAAAGGTATCTGCTAAATCTTCCCATGTTTTCCTTCATCTTAGTTCAGGCTGCTATAACAAATTACATAGTCTGGGTGGCAAGCATTTACTTCTCACAGTTCTGGTGGCTGGAAACCATGATCAGGGTGCCAACATGTTTGTGTTCTGTGAGAGGCCTCTTCCAAGTTGCCGACTGCAATTTCTAGTATAGTCACATGTAGAAAGAGTGTAAGAGAGCTCTCTGGGTTCCTTCTTTTAGGGCACTGATGTTCATGGGGGCTCCACCCTTGTGACCTAATAACATTCTAAAGGCCCTACCACCCAGCAAATTTAAAAGAATAGAAATTATTCCTTGCATCTTCTTGGAACATCATGGAATTAAAGTTGAACTCAGTAACAACAGGAATCTGCATACTTATACAAAAACATGGAAGCTAAATAACCTTATGCTGAAGGATAGATGGTTCATAGATGAGATTAAGAAGGAAATTACCAAATTTTTGGAACAAAACGACAATAAAGACATGAATTATCAGAACCTCTGGGATACTGCAAAGGCAGTCCTACGAGGGAAATTTATACCAATGCAAGCCTTCCTCAAAAGAACAGAAAGAGAGTAAGATAACTACTTAATGAGACATCTCAAGTAACTGGAGAAGGTAGAATATTCCTACCACAAACCAGCAGAAAAAAAGAAATAACCAAAATTAGAGCAGAATCAAATGAAATTGAAAGCAAAAGAATTATACAATAGATCAATAAATAAAAAAGTTGGTTTTTTGAAAAGGTCAATAAAATAGATAAACCTTTGGCTGACTTAACCAGGAAAAAAAGAGTAAAATACAGACCCCTCAGAAATACAAAAAATCCTTAATGAATGTTACAAGAAACTTTACAAAAGGAAATTGACCAATACTTGGAAGCACGCCACCTACCAAGACTTAGGCAGAATGTAGTGGAAATGTTGAACAGGCCTATATCAAGTTCTGAAATAGCATCAACTATACAAAATCTCCCTGAAAAGAAAAGCCCGGGACCAGATGGCTTCACGTCAGAATTCTACCAAACCTTTAAACAAGAACTAGTACCTATATTACTAAACCTCTCCTAAAATACAGATAAAGAAGTAATACTACCCAACACATTCTATGAAGCAAACATCACCTTGATCCCTAAGGGAGAGACCCAACAAGAAAAGACAACTATAGACCAATATCCCTAATGAATATTGATGCAAAAATATTTAACAAGATAATAACCAACAAAATCCAAAAACACATCAAATAAATTATACACCATGACCAAGTGGGCTTTATCCCAGGGTCTCAAGGCTGGTTCAATATACGTAAATCTATAAATGTAATTCAGCACATAAACAAATTAAAAAATAAAGACCATATGATTCTCTCAATTGATGCAGAAAAAG
>CAUYRH010010043.1:0-14269 GCA_963574655.1 Perodicticus potto
TGAGAACAGCCTGAGCAAGAGTGAGACTCCCGTCTCTAAAAAAATAGCCAGGCGTTGTGGCGGGTACCTGTAATCTTAGGAGGCTGAGGCAAGAGACTCACTTGAGCCCAGAGTTTGAGTTGCTGTGAGCTATGATGCCAACGCACTCTACTGAGGGTGACAACGTGAGACTCTGTCTCAAAAAAAAGAAGGCTCAGCCAGCGCCTGTGGCTCAAGCGGCTAAGGGGCCAGCCACAAACCCCTGAGCTGGTGGGTTCGAATCCAGCCCGGGCCTGCCAAACAACAATGATGGCTGCAACCAAAAAACAGCCGGACGTTGTGGCAGGCGCCTATAGTCCCAACTACTTGGGAGGTGGAGGCAGGAGACTCACTTAAGCCCAGGAGTTGGAGGTTACTGTGAGTGGTGATGCCACAGCACTCTACCTAGGGCGACAGCTTGAGTCTTTGTCTTTAAAAAAAAAAAATCCCTGCATCTTTGCTGCCTCCAGCAGGACAGAGAAGCGTCCTTTGTTCTTTTTTTAGTTTTAAATTTCAGATTAATATGAGGGTACAAATTACTAGGTTACAATGTTTGCATTTGTTAGGCAGCGTCCCTGCTGTAGCTGTGGGGCCTTTTGGCTCAGCGGAACCATCCCTGTGGAGGTCCTGGTGGGGGTTGGGGACTGCAACTGGGACTGCAGGTGTCCACTGTAATGCCCGGTTAGTTTTTTTACTTTTAGTAGAGACAAGGTCTCACTCTTGCTTAGGCTGGATCCTCCTGCCTCGGCCTCCCAGAGTGCTAGGATTACAGGAGTGAGCCACCGTGCCTGTTGTCCGGCCTTTCCCCCTCTCCCTCACTGGTGTCAGACCTTCCTTACCACCAGGAGGTTTTCCTCTTTTCTAGCTTCTTCCCCTTATTCTTCATAGGTGTTTCCTCCAGTAAACAGTCTAACCCCGCCTTGGCAACTTTCTTTTCTTTCTTTTTTTTTTTTGCAGTTTCCACCTCCAGTATATGGGGCTGGCACCCTACTCCTTGAGCCACAGGTGCCACCCCATCACCTCTTTTCTTTCTTTCTTTAATGTAATTTAATTTAATCTTATTATTTTTATCATTAAATCATAGCTGTGTACAATAGTGCAATCAAGGGGTACAATGTGCTGGTTTCATTTACAATCTTAACTATTTTCATCAAACTGATTAACATAGTCTTCATGGCATTTTCTCAGTTATTATATGAAGACATTTGTATTCTGCATTTAGTAAGGTTCGCCTATACCCTTCTAAGATGCACAGTAGGTGTGGCCCGACCAATTACCCTCCCTCCGCCCCAATCTCCCCTCTCCACTCCCTACCCTTGCCCCTTTCCCTATATTCTTGTGTTATAGTTGGGTTATATCCTTCATATGACAGCTATAAATGAGCTTCATAGTAGGGCTGAGTACATTGGATACTTTTTCTTCCGTTCTTGAGATACTTTGCTAAGAAGAATATGTTCCAGCTCCATCCATGTAAACATGAAAGAGGTAAAGTCTCCATCTTTCTTTAAGGCTGAATAATATTCCATGGTATACATGTACCACAATTTATTGATCCATTCGTGAATCGAAGGGCACTTAGGTTTCTTCCATGACTTAGCAATTATGAATCAGGCTTTAATGAACATTCTTGTACAGATGTCTTTGTTATAATGTGATTTTTGGTCTTCTGGGTATATACCTAGTAAAGGAATTATAGGATCAAATGGCAGGTCAATTTTTAGATCTCTAAGTATTCTCCAAACATCCTTCCAAAAGGAACGTATTAGTGTGAATTCCCACCAACAGTGTAGAAGTGTTCCCTTCTCTCCACATCCACACCAACATCTCTGGTTTGGGGATTTTGTTATGTGGGCTAATCTTACTGGAGTTAGGTGATATCTCAAAGTAGTTTTGATTTGCATTTCTCTGATGATTAAGGATGGTGAACATTTTTTCATGTGTCTGTAGGCCATGCGCCTGTCTATACCCTGGGTATTTCTAGTTTTAGTGGAGATGGGACCTTGCTCTTGCTCAGACTGGTCTCAAACTCCTGAGCTCAAGCAATCCAACTCCCTCAGCCTCCCAAAGTGCTAGTATTTGTGGCTCACAGGAGTGAGCCACAGTACCTGGCCTATATAGCTTTTCTTATGTGAGGTCTGCTATTGTTCTGAGTTTGATACTTGCATTACTCATGCTATACAGTATTGCCTTTAACATCACATGCTCTGTTTTGATCAATTTTATATCACTTGCCTCTTTTCAGGAGTACTCTTCTGAGTTATTGACTTACTTGGATCATTATTTGTTTTGGTAAATTTTTTAGAAACATGTTATGACAGTTTAAGAACCTGAAAAGTCCATTTAGATTGAAGGCTGATATTTTTTCTTTCCTTAGCATTTAACAGGGTTACAAGAATACCCTTGATTTTACAAGAATGCACATTTCCCTTCTTCTTAAGGCTAATATAGTGTGTTTCACTGACAAATCTTCTCCTCAAACAGTATCTTGCCAAAATCTATTATCACATAATGTATGTCAGAAGAGAAATCTAAAAGTAGCTTCTTCTTCTTCTTCTTCTTTTTTTTTTTGAGACAGAGTCTCAAGCTGTCACCCTGAGTAGAGTGCCGTGGCGTCATAGATCACAGTAACCTCCAACTCAAGCAATCCTCTTGCCCGGTTGCTTTTTTTTGTTTTTTTGAGACCGAGTCTTACTTTGTCGCCAGACCTACAGTGGCGGCTTCTTAAGAAAAACAAACACATCGGGCGGCACCTGTGGCTCAAAAGAGTAGGGCGCCGGCCCTATATGCTGGAGGTGGCGGGTTCAAACCCAGCCCTGGTGAAAAACCGCAAAAAAAAAGAAAGAGAAACAAACACATTGCTGGGCTGGGTGGCTCATGCAGTAATCCTAGAACTCTGGGAAGCTAAGGTGGGTATACTGCCTGAGCTCACAGGTTTGAGACCAGCCTGAGCAAGAGCAAGATCCCATCTTTATTTTTTATATTATTATGATTATGATTATTTTTTTTTTGAGACAGAACCTCAAGCTGTCACCCTGGGTAGAGTGCTGTGGCATCACAGCTCACAGCAACCTCCAATTCCTGGGCTCAAGAGAGTCTCCTGCCTCCACCTCCCAAGTAGCTGGGACTACAGGCGCCCGGCCATTTTTTGCAGCCGTCATTGTTGCTTGGGGGGCCCGGGCTGGATTCGAACCCACCAGCTCAGGTGTATGTGGCTGGTGCCCTAGCTGCTTGAGCCACAGGCGCCCCTTTATATTATTATTATTATTTGAGACACAGTCTTACTATGTTGCCCTCGGTAGAGTGCTGTGGCATCACAGCTCACAGCAACCACAAACTCTTGGGCTGAAGGAATTCTCTTGCCTCAGCCTCCTGAGTAGCTGGGACCACAGGCATCTGCCACAATGCCCTGGCTATTTGTTGCAGTTGTCATTGTTGGTTAGTTGGCCCAGGCCAGGTTTGAACCCGCCAACTTCAGTGTATGTGGCTGGCGCCGTAACCACTATGCTATTGGTGTCAAGCCAAGACCCCATCTTTAAAAATAGCCGGGTATTGTGGTGGATGCCTGTAGCCCCAGCTACTTGGGAGGCTGAGGCAAGAGAATCACTTAAGCTCAAGAGTTTGAGGTTGCTGTGAGCTGTGATGCCGCCGTACTCTACAGAGGGTGACAAAGTAAAACTTGGTCTCAAAAAAAAGCATTTTCATGCCACTTGTTTATATTTCTTTTCAGGCTATAGTTCATGCTTATTATGGAAAATTCTGGAATATAGAAAAGTATAAAGAAGAAAAATACAAATAGTCAGAAATTCTATCAGCAGTAAGGCCACCTGTTATTTCTGTGAAACTGCAAATTTTCTTAAAGTCTTAGTCTAGAAACCTCCTATCCTTTTCTAAGTCCTCCTCAATAGAATGCTCAGGGCATTCAGAGTCAAAAAGGGACTTAAAATACAAGGGTCCTTAAGATTTTTATGGAGCGGTAGGAAAAATTGTTCCAGAGATGACATCTTGTTCTTATTTAGCTTTCTTTGAGTCATTAACAGTCGGGCGCCACTAGTGCTGAAACTTATCATTATTATAACCACAAATGGGTTAATGCCCAAACAAAGCTATATTCTTGGGGCTGGTTCCCAGATCCACCACACAGACCCCAGCAACAGCACCCTCCAAGACCCAGGGTAGTGCTTCAGAAATAAAAGGATGTCAAATGTTCAGCCTGGACTCAAAATTATTTTTTCTTATCTGGGAGCTTCCAGTTGCTAGCAGGGAAGAGCTAGAGGAAAAATAAATAAATAAAAGCCAAGCCAACAAATCTTTAAAAAAGAGGCTGTGTGGTTTAGTGGTCAGACCACTATCTTGGATGTTGGGATAGCTGAGATCCAGTTCTGGCGGTCTCTCTGACTGGATGAATGATGCTAGAGTAGCATATGACTTGTGCCTCAATTCCTCTACTTAGAAAAGGGAGAAGTGCTTTAGAAAGTTTTTATGAGGACAAATGAAATTATCTGTAAATAGCTTCAGGTTGCTTGGTAATCAAGTAAAATTATCCTTGATAATTACTATCCTATTACTTTATTAACAATATAATAATAGATCACAGGTATGGAAGGTATGAAACCTCTATACTGTCAAGCTGCATGGGATTGGGGGAGCAGGGAAGAGGGCAAACATTTTAAAGTCAAATTTGCAGGACTTCACAGCATATACCAAATTAGTAAATTCATTACCTCAAGATAGTAAACCCTGCTTCTTCTTTGGCTCTGTCTCTTTATCCTTACCACAGCCAAGTTCAGAGTGACTCACAGGGGCCTAGAATTGAGACACATATACAATTTTAAGGGAAAGGGAGAATTAGGAGGTTTGAGGCTCCTTTCTGAAGGAGACTAAGAATAGGGCACTCAGAACACAAGGAGAAAAACCTCCTCTTTCCTTTTCCTCCCAGTGTAGGTGGTCTACTGGTTTCTCAGGCATTCCTTTGATAGCTTGATTTTTGTTTTCTTTCCCTTTTCACAAAACGTCACCTTGTTGTAGGGGAAGGGCACTAACTAAAAACATGCAAGCAGCGGGGCTTTTTCTTCTAGGTTTGAACTGTGACAAGTGCCACAGACCTCTGGCCTGTTGTTGGGTGTCAGTTGGAAAGGAGCAAAAAGAGATAGATTTGGGAACTTGAAAACCAATGACTATTCTCTCTTAGAAGAGAGCAATCGAGGAAGTGGGGGTGGGGAATATAATAGGTGCCCTAGTTTCTGCTTCCCCTCAAGAAAAAGTGTAGGAAAAAGGAAAGACACTTGGGAAGACTACCAAATAGTAAGGGATAGGAATAGAAAACTAAAGATAAAGAGGAATTTGACAGGAAATGGCAATTATCTCACAAAAAACTTAATAAGCACCTTTTGTGTGTCCAGCCCTGTCGTAGGCAGAAAAGACACCTCCCTGACGTCTAGAAGCAGCCAAGGTATACGTATGTGAAAGCCCTTTATAGTAATTTAAGATAGTAAATATTAAAGAGATAAAAATAGGTAATCAGATACAAAGTGTTGATGGGGGATTCGTGGGCTATTATTGTGAGTCAGGATACAGAATGCAGAGTAGTTATGAAATTCAGAAATTGCGGATAAGGACGGTTGACAGTAATTTTTGGCACCAATAAATACGACCGATTCAAAAGAGTGCTCCGCCTCAGATTCCTCTAAAACCAAATCCTCAAAAATGAGAGTCCAAAAAAATCCTCGACTGCCGCAGAGCGCCGGCTCCCGGAACTTGTGTGGCCAGCTTGGTTTTTCTACACGGAGGTTGCTTGTGTGGCACCCCCTCCGCCTCCTGCCTCCCCACCCGCGGCGTGGGTACCATGGTAACGGAGAGAGACTGCGGCTCGGGTTCCGGAAGCCCGAGAGAGCTGGTGCTTTGAAACTACCTGGGTCAAAGGATGCTGAGTCCCGAGCGCCTCGCCCTACCGGACTACGAGTATCTGGGTAGGAGCTTTCTTCCACTTTGGGGAAGGAATGACGTGAAGACAAATTAAGCCTTGGTCCTGAAGGAGACGGGGGCTGAGTGGGATCGGGTCGGGGTGAAATGGGGAGGGGCCGAAAGGAGGAGGTTCCAGGACCTGAGCCCGAAAGGCCGAGCATGATGGAAAAAAGCATCTGAGGAGTAAAGGATGGTCTGAAGTGTACAGAGTGGAACTCAGGCAGTGTGGGTGGTTGGACTTGAGAATTTGGGGCCCTGTTGGGGAATTATTTATATGCTGGTCGTGGAGTAAGTAACCTCGGAACCTGAAGTGCCAAATCAGTTATTCCATGAATAATCATTTTACCTTTATAGTGGCAGCTAACACATTGAGCTTTTTCTTTTCATTATGCACTGTGTGCTAAGGGTTTTGTATGCATTACTGTTTATATGAACTTCTTGACAGCCCTAGGAGGAAATGCTGTGTTCACTTCAGTTTTTGCAGATGGAGAAATTGAGGCTGTAGAGGTAATTTGCATAAATAAGGCCACCCCACTAGAAAATGGTAGCACTAGGATCAGAACCATATTTGCCCATTCCAAAACTTGAGCTCTTCTGGTCTTAGCTCTTCAGCTAAAACTGTATCTGTTGTACTTTACTGAGTACTGGATTTGATACATTTACTGGATGAAAAAAGGCACACAGAGATATACACACACACATATATATTTTAAATAAGCCATAGTTAACCAGCCTGAGCAAAGGCAAGACCCCATCTCAAAAAAATAGACGGGCATTGTGGCGGGCGCCTATAGTCCTAGCTACTTAGGAGGCTGAGGCAAGAGAATCACTTGAGCCCAAGAGTTTGAGGTTGCTGTGAGTTGTAATGTCACGCCACTCTACCAAGGGTGACAAAGTGAGACTCTCTCTTAAAAATAAATAAATAGGCCGGGCGTGGTGGCTCACGTCTGTAATCCCAGCACTGTGGGAGGCCGAGGCGGGTGGATTTCTAGTGCTCACAGTTCGAGACCAGCATCAGCATGAGTGAGCCAGAGTAAAAGATCCCGTCTCTACCACCAGGAAAGAACACCGCCAGGCGTTGTGGTGGGCACCCGTAATCCCAGCTACTTGGGAGGCAACTGGCAAAAAGAATCACTACAAGCAAGGACAATGTAAAAAAAAAAAAAAAAAAAAACCACCAAAAAAACCCCCCAAAAACAAAGAAACTAAGAGTGCAAGCCAACTGAAATAAAAGCAAAAAAAAAAAAAAAAAAACCCACAAAATAAATAAATAAGTAATTAAATTTTCTTAAAATATAAAGTAGTTAATAGTAAAATGTCTCTTCTACCCCTTTCTCCCCATCTGTCCAGTTCCCATCCATCCTTAGCGCCCCCCCCACAAGTAACTATTACTCCTGGTTTTCTGTGTATCTTTCCAGAGTTTATTTTGTTACATACATAGAGGAACATACAGAGCACACTTTTTCATTTGATACACATATCTCAAAGTAATTACCATATCAGTAGAGAGCTTCCTCATTCTTTTTAAAATTTATTTTTAGCTGGATATAGTGGCCCACACCTGTAATCCTAGCACTCCAGGCTAGTGGATTGCTTGAGCTCAGGAGTTCAAGACCAGCTTAAGGAAAGTGAGACCCTGTCTCTAAAAAAATAGCTGGGCGTTATGGCAGATGCCTGTAATTTCAGCTACTTTGGAGGCTGAGGCAAGAGGATTGCTTGAGCCCAAGATTTTGAGGTTACTATGAACTATGATGGCACAGCACTCTATCCAGGGCAATAAAGTGGGACCTTTTCTCCAAAAAAATAAAAATAATAATAATAAAATTTATTTTTAACTGTGTTCTGTTTACATAATTTATGTAATTGATTATGTGTTGCTAGACAATGAGTTGTTAGCCTTTGGCTATTACTAAAAATGTTGCAATGAATAACCTTCCTTTGCAAGTGTATCTGCAAGGAGAAATTCCACAAAGTAGTAATGCTGGATCAGGGGCATATGCATTTGAAATATTGGTAAATATTGCCTAATTGCCCTTTATAGGGGCTGTACCATTTTACACTGCCACCAGCAAAGTAAAAGAATGCCTGTCTCTCCACAGTCTTGCCAACAAAATAGATCAAACTTTAAGATTTTGTCAATCTGTTAAAGGAAAAATAATATCAAGGTAGATTTAAAGTACATTTCCTTTATGAAGTTGAATATCTTTTCATCAAATTTAAGGGCTATTTGGTCTTTGAAAGGTATATGTACACATATACATAAACATATGTACATATTTATATGCATAGAGAGTGAGTTTAAGACAGTGACTACATCCATTAATCATCTAAAAGGGGTTACTTACATCACAGATAATTTTGTATTCAATGAATAACAATATCAATGTCTAGCAGTGCCTATATGTTTGCTAAAGATTTTATGTATGTGTATTTTGTATCATTTACCCAGTACTCAGTGAATCTTTGAAATATTTGAAAAGCCTAGTTCATTGTTTAGTTCCTTGGGTGTTTGCTATTTGAATTGCATGTCTCAAAGGCTTGGCATATTTGATATACTGGTGCTTTAGTGTATAGAAATTGGTGGTCCATCCGAAAGCGGCTTTCTCAAGGATACTAATTCAGGGCCGGCTGTGTTGGCTCACGCCTATAATCCCAGGACTTGGGAGGTCAAGGCAGGTGGATTGCCTGAGTTCACAGGTTCAAGATCAGCCTGAGCCAGAGTGAGACCGCCATCTCCAAAAATAGCTGGGCATTGTGGCAGACACCTGTAGTCCCAGCTACTTGGGAGGCTGAGGCAAGAGAATCACTTGAGCCCAAGAGTTTGAGGTTGCTGTGAGCTGTGATGCCATAGCAGTCTACCGAGGGTGACAAACTGAGACTCTGTCTCAATAAATAAATAAATAAATAAATAACCAGCTCAGTGGTTAGGGCACCAGCCGCATACATTGGGGCTGGTGGGTTCAAACCTGGCCTGGGCCTGCTAAACAGCAACGACAACTACAACAAAAAAATAGCCGGGCATTGTGGCAGGCACCTGTAGTCCCAGCTACTTAGGAGGCTGAGGCAAGAGAATCGCTTTATCCCAAGAGTTTGAGGTTGTTGTGAGCTGTGACGCCCGGCACTCTACTGAGAGCAACATAGTGAGACTCTGTCTCAAAAAAAAAAAAAAAATACTAATTCAGTGGCAAAGATGACAATAAATCTATAAACAGAATCAAAGTCTTAGGTTGGTTGAAAAAGCTTCAGTGTTAGGTCTGGAACAGTGGCTCTTGCCTGTAATCATAGCACTCTTGGAGGCCAAGGCAGGTGGATCCCTTGAGCTCAGGAGTTTAAGACTGGCAAGAGTGAGACCCTGCCTTTAAAAATAGCTGGATGTTGTGGCAGATGCCTGGAGTATTAGCTACTTGGGAGGCTGAGGCAAAAGGATTGCTTGAGCCCAAGACTTTGAGGTTGCTATGAGCTGTGACTCTATGGGGAGGGCCACAATGTGAGATTCTGTCTGAAAAGAAAAAGTTTCAGGGTTCATCAAGTCCAACCACCCCTCATACTTGAATTCTAGATAAATGATCCTTCAGGCTCTGTTGCATATTTGTCTTAACTCTCTGTCCTAACCACTATCTGGAAATTCATACTTCCCTTAGCATAGTCATATTATTCACTGGCTTCCTCATGATTCATCAAATCATATAAACTCTGCTGAAATGCATTTGTTTTTAGTTGAGAACCACCCCTGTCTATTATTATAGTTTGACTTCTTTTAGAGGCATGCTGTTTTGAAGCATTCTTTCTCAACTTAATGAACACTTACATCCTTTCCCTAGAGATTAGAATTGATAAAATATTTCCTGATTTAAATTTTTTAATACCTGTGGATTTTAAAATTTGTTTATATTTTCTTTTTTTACACATTGTAATGTCACTTGCATGTGTAGTCCTAGAGAAAAGAAAATTTCAGAGATAGGAAAGCTCTAGGCATTCAGTGAAGCAGAAAAGCTAAAGCTGAATACCCTTAGTAAGTACATGTGGAGACCTCTTTTTAGGATTATGATATAAATTATAGGGATACCTTATTCCAGTGAATAACTGTGGATACATCTTTCTATGTGCTAGCCAGGGATTGTATTTGCCTTTTTGACTGTTAGTGAAGAAAAGAGTCTTTCATCATGTTGGGTAAACTAGTCCTTTCCCCACTGACTTTGTGGATTAGAACCTATAATCATGGCCTGGCATGGCTTAAGAACTTAAGATCATCATTAAAGTATAGCTCAATGATATTCATGTCTGCAGTCATCAGAATGTAGTGATAAAAATTATGTTAATGCCTGGACCTGAAGAGAGAGAGGACAGTTTGGTAAGAAGATGAAATAAATATAGAACTCTTTGTGTAAAGACACATGAAAGATTTCCAGGCTTATGAAACCTACTTATTGGAGCCTTCTGCCAGAGGCTGAGGTGTGTCACTGTATGGTTGGGTGTGGAGAACTCTCTAAAGCTAAAGGGCAGCTTCTTCTGGTCCCAGGTTTGCCAAATACACCACCTACGTGCTAAGTAGCGTGAGGTTTATTTTTTACTCCACCTTCTTTGGCAAGGTACTTACTTTCACTCATGCTACAGGTTTTTTATTTCCATGGAACCTGCTTATTTTCACTAAGGTTGGTAGTAAGTTGGCATAATAAATAACTCTAGGAAATCAAAGATGGTTTTTCTCTTTGGGGGCAATGCATTTAGAGAAATCACTACAAATTGAATACTTTTTTTCTTTTAAGTTACAGTTTTTGAAGTCTTCCTATATGCTTGGCACTGTGCCTTATCTTATGTAATCCTCACAACTACCATATAAAGTAGGTACTATTTTTGGTTACATTTAGTAGTTATTAATATCATCTCAAATTTACAAATAAGAAAACTGAGACTTAGGAAAGCTAATTGATTTGGACAAGATCATATACAATATCTTTGGACAAGATCAAGGCAAGATGGATAGTAAAGCAGGGAATCAAATCTGGGTTTGTCAGATTCCATAGCCTGTTTTTTTTTTTTTCTCTCCACTAAAAAGATAAAAACAAACACACAAAAATAACTATTGGCTAAAAGGACAGTGATCTTTGCTTCCCTGTTAAGGATGGAGCTCTTTTTTTTTTTTTTTTTTTTTTGATACAGAGCCTCAAGCTGTCACCCTGGATAGAGTGCTGTGACATCACAGCTCACAACAACCTCCAATTCCTGGGCTCGAGCGAGTCTCCTGCCTCCGCCTCCCAACTAGCTGGGACTACAGGTGCCCGCCACAATGCCTGGCCATTTTTTGGTCGCAGCTGTCATTGTTGTTTGGCGGGCTGGGGTTGGATTCGAACCCACCAGCTCAGGTGTACGTGGCTGGCGCCTTAGCCTGATGAGCCACAGATGCTGAGCCAAGGATGGAGCTCTTAAACAATTCATTAGTTGCAAATAAATTTCCTAGAAACAGGAATTATATTTTACTCATTTTAAAATTCTTTACATATGTTAATTCATATGAAAATAGTTTCAATTGTTATCTCCGTTTCACAGGTGAGGAAACTACACACAAAGATACCCAATAACTAGATACCTAATAACTTTTTTAATGGTAAAACCAGAATTCTTTTTTTTTTTTGTAGAGACAGAGTCTCATTTTATCGCCCTTGGTCGGGTGCCGTGGCATCACACAGCTCACAGCAACCTCCAACTCCCGGGCTGAGGCAATTCTCTTGCTTCAGCCTCTCGAGTAGCTGGGACTACAGGTGCCCACCACAACGCTTGTCTATTTTTCTGTTTTGCAGTTCGGCCAAGGCCGGGTTTGAACCCGCCACCTTCGGTATATGGGGCTGGTGCCCTACTCGATGAGCACAGGCACCACCCTAAAACCAGAATTCTAATCCAGAAGTCTGATTCAAGTCCATATGGCTTTAAACTCTATCATGTAAATACTTTGAACAAGTCTAAAAATGGGGCTCTAACTATTGCATAGTTCAGGTGAATCCAAAGGCTTCATTTCATTTAACTTTTCTACCATGAGAGGGCATCCTAGGAATCATGATGGGTCAGGGAATGGTAAAATTCCATTTTCTTCTTGCTACTGGCCTCTTCTATAGGAGGCAGGCAATGAAGAAGATAACTCTAAACTATTTGGAGAGTTTTGTTGATAGTAATCTATGTACTTTTGGTAGCTGTGTGACCTTGAAGAAGTTACTTAATCTCTCTGTGCCTTAATTTCCACATCTGCAAAATGTAGATAATAATAGTACTTACCTCATACATGTAAACATTTAGAAGCATTACTTGGCTGCAACCTTGTGTCTACATTGTGAAAAGAGGGTATACAAAGAGATCATTGTTAAAAGAGGGTATACAAAGAGTATTTATTGAGTACCTGTATAGGTGCTCAATAAATACTAGCTGCTATTATTATTACTATACTTCTATAAAAATTTGTGAAACACCTGTGGCAACCATGAAAGTGTGTTTTTCAGATCTCCTACTGTGGGGAGGGCGAGATGATTGATTCCCTACTTCAGCTCTGAGTCCAACACCCTGTTCACATTGAGATTATACTTCACTTTGGGCTGCTTATAGTCAATGACTAGGCAGAACAGACCCATTTCTATGAGATATGTGACTCCTCTGGTAGGTGACTTCAGCTTGAAGACTCACCCTGCACTGCTTTCAAAGTCCCTTCCTTCGTCCCCTCCCCCCTTTACTTTGTGGTCTGCCAGCGCTCCCAGACTCCTTTGATTCCCTCTCTTCCCATTTTATGTCATGGGTGTTTCACCCAGGACATCTCTTGCATGTCTGGTCCTGTTTTGGTGTTTGCTTCTCACAATATCTGGGCTAAACCAGCATCCAGTAGTCTCTGATACAGTCCCTTTCAGTCATGAGGTTAATAAAGTTTCTTTAAGCTTTGGCAAAGGTCTGACATAGGACTCTTTCTATATGGAAGACTCTTAAGCATTGTTAATGATAGCTACTTGTCTGACTGACAGGCACAACTTTTTGTTTTTTGCTTTTTGATGATTGCTGATACATATATGCAAATATCTTTGTTTTAATATAATCAGTGAACTTTCCAAATCCAATCCTATATTGGGAAACATTACTGTTTGCAATAAATTAGCAGAAATCCTCTTAGAACCTTGGAAGTGTTTGGGTTGTTGCAGAAAGTAAAGGAGATAAAATATTGTAGATGTTATACTGACTTCCTAAATCTTTGGAAACTAGGTTTATAATATATAGATCCAGTCACTTTAAAATAATTATGAACACGTTCACAAAATCACTTCTTTCTTTTCTTCTTTCCTTCCTTCCTTCCTTACTGAATACCTTCTCTGGTATAAAGCAGGGCATGAATATTTAGTGTCCCTCACCATAGATGGGAGATGGGGACATAGTCATAAATTACCATAACACAAAGTGACAGTGTAATAAGTGCCATTATAGAATGTGTGAACTGTATGATTCTAGAGCCAGCAGCTGTTGTGGCCCTTTCCCAGTTTGGTCCTTAGTTTCTCAGTCATGGCTGGGACAGAAGTTCCCTTGATAGCTTTGTTCTGTTATTGGGATAGCTTAGTTTTGTTGTTGTTGTTTGTTTGTTTTGAGACAGAGTCTCAGTTGGTCACCCTTGGTAGAGTGTCATGGTGTCTTAGCTCACAGCAACCTCAAACTCTTGGGTTCAAGTGATCCTCTCCCCTCAGCCTCCCAAGTAGCTGGGACTACAAGTGCCCACCACAATGCCTGGCTATGTTTTAGAGATGGGGTCTCGCTCTGCCTCAGGCTGGTCTCGAACCTGTGAGCTCAGGCAATCTACCCACCTTGGTCTCACAAGTGCTGAGATTACATGCATAAGCCACCATGCCTGGCTGATAGCCTAGTTCTAGAATGTTCCTTTTGGGAGTTTTTCATGGAATTTAGCCCCTAGACTCTCTTATTTTGTTTAGCCCCTAGACTCTCGCTTTGTTGCTCTCAGTGGAGTGCTGTGGCATCATAGCTCGCACAACCTCAAACTCTTGGGTTTAAGCGATTCTCTTGCCTCAGCCTCCCAAGTAGCTGGGACTACAGGTACCCACCATAATACCCGGCTATTTTTTAGAAATGGGGTCTTGTTCTTGTGCAGGCTGGTCTTGAACCCATGAACTCAGGCAATCCACCTGCCTTAGCTTCTCCCGTGCTGGGACTACAAGTGTGAAGCACCTCGCCAGCCTCTAGACTCTCTTCTTCTACCTTGCCAAGGAATCAGTAAACTATTTAATAAATTAATAAACATCATTCTATTGGGGGG
>CAUYRH010010051.1:0-19197 GCA_963574655.1 Perodicticus potto
TCTAGGTGAGAAAGAATGAATAGTTCAGTGATTCTCTGAGCTTTTTATGTGTGTGTACATACACCCTTATATGTATTTGTATATATTATAGATATATTTATTCATGTGAATATACAGGGTGTCTATAAAGTTCATGTACAATTAAAACCGCACACTATTTTAAACTGCACACAAACTTTATGGACACCCTCTATCTCTATTTATATATTCTCTTAAGCTTCTCAGCGGCCTTTGAATGCAGGTATCATTTTTCCTAATTTTTAAATATGAAAAGAGAGAGAAAGGAGGAGAGAGGGGTGGGGAAAGGAAGAGCAGAGAGAGGGAAGGAGCGAGAGGGGTGGGGTCTTGGTGTGTGCCACGCCTTTTGGGGGCAAAACACGATTGTAAGAGGGACTTTACGTAACAAATGCAAATCAGTGTAACCTGGTTTCTTGTACCCTCAATGAATCCCCAACAACAACAACAAAAAAAAAATTAAAAAAAAAAAGAATATTGAGGCTAGTTTCAAACCTATTGATGTTGCTGTTGCAATAAAAAAAAACCCATAAACACCTTCATGGGGCTGAGATGACAAAGTATCACAGGCTAGGTGCGCTAAACAGCAGACATGTATCCTCTCTGAGCCCTGCAGGCTGGAGGCTGGCAGAGCAGAGATGAGCAGCACTGCCTCCCTGAGGGCCGGGAGGGGGCGGTCGGCTCCAGGCCCCTCTCCTGGGCGGGCGGATGGCTGTCTTCTCCTTGGGTTGCTTTACACCGTATTTTCTCTGTGTATTTTTCTTTGGATATGTCATTCATTTTATTTACAAATGATGTATTCTTTTGGGCCCCACTGTACCTGAGTATTAACTGGTTATAAATGCAATGAAACACCTTTCAAATAAGATGGCATTCTAAGACACTGGGGGTTAGAACATGAACATGTGCACTTTGAGGGGGACTGAATTAAGCCCGTAACACATCACCATTAGGTAATTACCAAGTTATGACCTTAAAACCTATTTGCAACCACTGGAATGATAGTGTTGGGTATGGTCAGAAAGAATAAATCTTATGAAAAAATATGATCCTTTAAAAAAATGCCTTCTCTTAAGACCCGAGCGTTAATCTTCTCTGACGTAAGGTGTTCCCTACTCAAATATGACAGACTGGTTGATGACTACTCAGAGGTGGTGCTCTGCGTTCATCCGTTTATGTATAAAACTCCAAAGATGTATTTTCAGAATTAGATGGCATATGAACCAAAGACATTTTAAAAAACCTATCTCCCACCTCATCTTGTGAGAGATGTTTGAACTTAAAAAAAACAAAGTCCTAGTTTCCCACTTCACGCAGAACTTTATTCTGCGTGAAGTACCATTTGACAATCGTGCAATTCCTTTGAATACTTTAATTATTTATTAAAAATCTCTTAGAGAGGACATGTATTCTCGACAATCACACGCATCTTCTGGTAAAGGAAAGCGCTCTCTCAAAGCCAAACGGCTTTCCCCAATTAAATCCTGGCATGTAATTGCTGATTCCATTTGGATTCAGCGGGTAGGTGGTTTTCATTAGCTCACCCTCACAGGACTCTTCAGAGGAGGGTAGGAAACACCGTCTCTCCATTTCAGATGTGAAAACCGCGTGGCCCGGGGCGAAGGCATCGTTCATGATATGCACGTAGCCAGCACGATTGTTCATTCTGCACGCACAGTAACTGTCTTGTTTGTGTACTTTTCAGCTTTGTTACAGTATACAAATTGGAAAATAGAGCTGTGTGTGACAGCCTAGAGCAACAGAAACAGACCTTATGTATCATAAAGTTATTCAGGCTGTTTACATTCAGCCTGCCAGAAGCAAGTATTTGATAATAGAACTAAACAAATGCGGGAGAAGTTTCCTCTTCCTTTGGAAAGATTCTGTGATTGTGACATAGGCAGTGTATGCGGTGGCTTTTTCATGCAACACATTAAATTAAAAGGTCAGAGAGTATTAAACATCTGACAGTTTTATTCTTGGAATACTCTTGGAATATTGGTAGATGGGAGTATTGTCCTTTGGCTTTAAAATAAGCAGTAATAGTAATGCCAATGATGTTGGCTTTAAATTTTTAAGTCAAAGACAAAAAATCATTATTCAGGTACATTTAATGTTTGGAGTTGTGGCAAGTTATACACATAGCAAAATATACACACACATATGCAGGCATCCATATGCACACACAGTTAGCTCATACTACAAAATAACGATTAATCGTCCCCAAATTATATCAAATGTACGGAGATTTGATAGAATCAGACCTATTTCTCAGCTGATTCCATTGAAGTGAGGAGATATTTGGCATTTTTACTACGGTCAATCCTGCTAATAATGACCAGCGTTAGTATTTACCTGGTAAACACTTTCTCTGTTAAATACTGCGACAAGATCCCCCAAGGTGAAAGACCAGGTTTTGTCCTCGATTTCTATGCCTCCATAGTATTTGCTTTCTCTATTCTACCACATTCAAGAAGATATCATAGTATTTGATTATATATACATTTTCTGCGGCGTTTTTTGTCCTGTTAAATGTTGAAGTCTCATAAGCTAGAACAACGCCTTGCAATTGAAAGTGATTGGTAAATACTTAACAGATAGACTGAATTATAGAATTTAGTGAATATTTAGCAGTTATATTTAGGTGCACAATTCATAAACAGTGTTCATTTGCTTAATTTACACATACAGAGTAATACTGACTACTGTGGTACACACATACATTGAGTGGGAGGAGAATTCCACCTGCTAAAAATGCCACTGTGGGGGCCCAGAAAAGCTCAGGATTTCCATTGGGAGGAAAATGAAGCAGAGGTTGCAGCAGCAGGGGGGTGACAGGGAGGCTGGGAAAAGTGACAAGAGCTGCAAGGCTTATCGTCCTTCCAACCTGCGGGCAATGTTGGGCTGCTGAGTGCAGAAACAAGGGGCCAATGCCAAGGGCAGCATATGCGGCCGTCTTCAGTCTGAGCTGGACCCTGGGTCAGTGCAGGTTGTTTGGTTACAAGGGAGAGAAGTTTCTGATGTCCTAAAGGTTGCATGTCAGGATGGCAGTCAATTTTGTGAAGACAGTGTAAAAGAAAAATATTCAATACAAAAGAGTACAGGATATGCTCTTTTTTCCATTTGTACAAAATGAAAAAGCAGGCAAACCTAAACTGTTAGAAATTTAGAGGGTGCTTACTTCTGTGGGAAGATCACGGCAGGAAGGAGGGTGGAAAAAGAGACTTCGGGGTGTTGATAAATGTTTGTTGCATGAGTGAGGTGCGTGTTCCAATGGTGCAAACCCATCGAGCTGTACACTTATTAATATAGGCACTTTTGTTTATGGATATTAGAATTCAGTGACACATAAAAAAATAAATCAAACGTGGAATCAAGGTACATCTCCGAGGGAAAGGAATGAAAGAAACTAGAAGCTATCATTGGAATTGCCCTCTAGTACAAAATATAATTACAAGAGAAAACCAGCGGGCTAGATGAAAGAGAGACCAGGGAACTTAGCACATGGCCAAGTGACCGTGAGAGCCTACTTGTAACTCCTAGGGAAGTTATTTCAGTCTTTATATAAATTTAGCATTGATATGAGTACATAGGGCTCTGTTCCCACCTGACACGTGGATGCCTGATGAAGCATATTGTATAACTTACTAATGAAGAAGAGGGCGTTTCCAAAGAGACCTGACATCTGGCTCTCACTGCCTCTTGTCTGAACAGAAGTAAGTGCATGTAACGCCAACATCATTGTGTGCGGCTGGCTCGCGTTCAAACTGACAGGTAAACCGGTCCGTGGCTGCTCCTGGTTGCTTTTTGTTTCTTCTTGCTGTTGTTGTTTGACTTGCAGCATGAAGGCCAAGTCTGATTCTTAGTTCGGTATGATACTTCTAATTGCTCTCCACATATGATGGAGAGTCACATAGGGAGTGTCAATGTCTATAATATCTTCAGATTCCTACTGAGGAAATACAGAAACGTGGGCAAAAACCATGAAAACAGAGCTCACATAATATATATAAAATTGTCCTTGAATATATAAAAATGTGGAAAAGAGAAGAAAAATACAAATTACACCTATGTGGAGATAATATTGCTCACCCATCAGGTTGGCCGAAATCCCCGAGTTTGATCATACCCGCGTTTGGCAAGGATCGTGGTAAGAACAGAACTTTTATACACTCCTGGTGAGAATGTCAAGTGAACCAATAGCGGGGGTGAGGGTGGGGTGGGGAACAGAACTTAACAGAAATGCACATACATCTAATCTTCCACCCAACCTCTCAATTCTACCACTTAACCCTAAAAATACAGCTCCAATGATGTGAACACGTGCCTGCCAAGGTTATTTATTGCACGGTTATTTATTGCATTATAAACAATTTATATTTATTGTTTATAATAACAAAATATTGGAAGTGGTCTTTATGATCAAATATAAGAGATTGGTTGTATAGGCTCCATACACAAAATGAATATACTGGAGCTGCCAATAAAACTGAGAAATTTCTCTATGAGTTCATAGGGGGAAGATTTACTAGATATATTGTAAAATTTTTTAGGAAGGTTGAATACAAAGAGCATTTACTGTATGTAAGAAAGAAGAAGAAATATGTATGTGTGGTTAAAGCAATTCTGAAAATACTTAAAGGTATGATAGATTAAGCAAATAAGTGAATATATGAATGATGTTGGGAGCTGGGTCCTCAAGAAAGCAGATGTGTAATGGGAAAGGCAGGAGGATGGTTTGCATGTGTGTGTGTTAGATACATGTGTGTGTATATGTGTGTGTACATGCTTGTATACTAAGTGACTCTGACTCCTGGGTGGATCTACTCCAAATATGTGTGTAGGAACAATGGCTACAACTAGGAAGACTTTAGTTATCAATACATGATCCTCTGAAAGTGATCAGACCTTTGTAGAGAAGTTATATCAGGTTCTCGTCAAAAAAGATACACGTTGAGTAGGATACGTCTTGTTTTACCGGAAAGAAAGAAATAATTATAGTTAATGACAAAGGGATGTAATATCCAATTTTGATAGAATTTTGATAGAATTCATATGTGTCAAATCTGGATAATTTGACTGCAATAATAATTAAGAGGAGTCATGAATTATAAACCTTTAAAAAATGTGAAATCCTTAAGTCTGTGGAAAGATGAGAGATAGCTAAACATGGGTGATAGTCAAGCGGCAGTGAGGGAGGGTCATAAATAAAATGTGGGAGAAGGGTGGTGGGGGGCTCTTACTCACAGCAGAGTGCCTGTTTCTGACTAGGCAATGTTGAAAGTCTCCTGGAGTTAGAAGGTCAAGTCACCATTCTGCAACAATCATAGTAAATATTTGCTTTTGGCGTGAGTCATCGGTGGACAATAAAACTAGATGCTAGGGAGAATTTGGATGAGAAGTATATTTTTTAGCATCTTAAAGTGTTTCTTACAAATTACATATTAGTTGCAAAACAAATATTAATTATACAAGACAAGTCAGACAACACCTCGACTGGGTAATAAAATTTAAAATGAAGAATAACAAGCAAATGAATACTGTCTGCCTCCAGAGACGATGGGGACTGTGAACGTCCAGATATCAGGCATGTGTGCCCCCTGGGGAGTGTGTAAGGGGTACATCCTGTTATGAGAACAGAAGTCAAGTCCAAAATGAGCAATCCAAGAGGAAGCTTCCACAAAACACAAGGCAAAAATATCCATGTGATAAAAAACAAGGAAACTCCGTGGAATCGTTCCAGGTGAAAGAAGGTTAACAAGACACAGCATTCGTGTGCTGTATGTGGTCCCAGGCTGGACCTCTCCTAGATTAGAAAAGGCCCTGTAAAGACATCATTGGGTCAGTGGGCAAAACGGGGTGTGGAAGATTGAGCGGCTGTGTGGATGTTAGATGTCCAGGTGAGATCACTGTCCACTCACTGACTTACGCCCCCCAGAGGAGTTCGCGGGAAGTGAACACGATGTGCGGCGCACTCTCAAGTGGTTCAAATGACGGTCAGCGTGTGTGGAGAGGAGGGGAGGACGCAGCACCCAGCAAAACCGGAGAACCCCAACAGGGGGCGCACGGCGCTCCTTACACTGGACATCAGAGATTTCTGTACGTTTGAAATTATTTCACAAGAAAAATTAAAATAGTTTTTAAATTTTCCTGAAAATCCAGCATTACAAACACATCCCTGTAGTCTGTGCTGGTTGTTTGCTTTTAACAGGGTATTTTTTCAAAATCAAAAGCCTTATAAAAATACGTAAATAAATGGTACGCATTGCGTGAAATCTGCATCAGCACGTTTAAGTGGCTCTTTCCCATTAACCAGCTGCTAAGAGATGTTCTGAAAGAATTAGAGATTTGATATGATATGGGACGGGAGAAAGAAATTGTCCAAGGGCGGGCCTCTGGCTCAGTGGGTAGGGCACCGGCCCCATGTCTGGAGGGTGGCGGGTTCAAACCCAGCCCCAGCCAAACTGCAACAACAACAACAAAAATAGCCAGGCATTGTGGCGGGCTCCTGTGGTCCCAGCTACTTGGGAGGCTGAGGCAAGAGGATCGCCTAAGCCCAGGAGCTGGAGGTTGCTGTGAGCTGTGATGCCACAGCACTCTACCGAGGGCAATAAAGTGAAATTCTGTCTCTACAAAAAAAAAAGAAAGAAAGAAAGAAATTATCCAAGAGCAGTGACTGAGAGGCAATGTAAGGGTCAGTGAGGGATAAGAGAACGGTCATCACAGGGGGCACCTGAGTCAATAGGAACAGGGGGAATATTAGAAACAAACACCTAACAGCCCTTCTATCAATATACGCTGTTACTTGGACTAAAATGTTAATTGCAGTCAATTGCTGTTTCCTTTGCCCTTAGTTCTACATCATATGTTCAAAGATTCTACAAAAAATGTACATTTGCAACAACAGGATTCATAAGAGAAGCAAGAGGGATCAATAATTTCCTGAAGTCAAGGATTATGAGTGCAATTTCAGGCATAAACAACTCAAAGGTAACAACGAATCACACTTACCAGAGTAAATATGAAAGTGACAAGAAATAAGGGAGATGTGAAATTAACTTAGGACAATACAATATTTTGAAAACATATGGAGAAAGCAGTGCTAAGGGCCAAAGTTAAAGAAAATAAATCACAATTAGACTGTCTAGAAAAAAGAAACTGCTACGATCTGCATTGGCAATTCAATCTAAGTAAGACATGAAGCATGTCTTTTGACAGAAAAATACTTAGTGGTCCTTGGAGAGTGTTCTCAGGCAAATATGAGGTTCAGATTCTCTGTTCAGATATCAAAAAGAATCTCCCTTAGTGAGAAACAGATACATATCTGGTTGAGGGGCTTGCACTGAACGTTTTCTGGTTTCCTTACCAACTCTAACATTCTTTTATTCATTCCAAGGTGAGCCATTTTAAAAAGCTTAGCTACCCTGTACTTATTAATATTATTTGCTGAAAGGTAGTCATGTTTGTAAATAACATAATTTCAGTTTCTGACATTATTATTGCAATAATAAAGGTTATTATCTAATATTCCTTGCCTTTAGATAGAATTTGTTTTACATGGTTTATTTCAATATTTATTTAAAGTCACATTGCACGGGTCAGCATAAATGCCATTCTTCCAACCTTGATGCATTCAGAACACCCAGGAGAACCCAACGCTGGGGCAGTGGCCACGTGATCCGGCAGCTCCGAGGCTGAACTCTTCCACATCTACATATAAGGCAATTTCCAAAACTTCCTCAGACAGCCCAGATTGCTGACACGGTGTGTTGGTTCAGATCCTATAAATGAAATGCTATTAAAAGCGATTGTGATTGAGCATAAAGGTAAAATTTTAAAGCAATTTGTAGAACATTGCATTAGAGTTTCTGAGTTACTTCAGCAGAGACTAGAAAATCTATCTCAATTTCCTCTGGAGAAAAGTCAAATCTTGAAAATAAGGGAAGAGTAAGAGTTTGTTTTAAAAGATCATCGCTAAAACTAAAATGGGATATTGGCACCAAAAAGTAGTTGGTGTTCCTGAGTAAAAGGAAATAAACCAATTAGCTGACAGAATAACGCCAACACAACATTGTACGTTAGCACCTGTAGTTACTAAAGGGGCACATTTTATAGACGATGAGTTATTAAAATCGGCCTACAACCCTAACTGTGGCCAAGAGTATCACCTTGGCTCTAAAGCTGAGTCTGGCTCACACTCATCTGAACGCAAAATAGCAAAGAGAAAAAGATTCATGTGGTTTCTCGGTGGGTAAATTGAAGGAACGATAAGCAAAACAATGATACAGGGAAACATCTAAATTGAGTTGCCAGGCTAGGACAACAAAGTGTAGTTTTAAAAGTAGTTGGGGCTCGGCACCTGTGGCTCAATGGGCTAAGGCGTCAGCCATGTACACCTGAGCTGGCGGGTTCGAATCCAGCCTGGGCTCACCAAACAACGATGGCTGCAACCAAAAAATGGCCGGGCATTGTAGCAGGCGCCTGTAGTCCCAGCTACTTGGGAGGCAGAGGCAGGAGACTCGCTTGAGTCCAGGAATTGGAGGTTGCTGTGAGCTGTGATGTCACAGCACTCTATCCAAGGTGACAGCTTGAGACTCTGTCTCATTAAAAGTAGTTGGGAATGGAGGAAGAGAAAGAGAGACAGAGAAAAAGGAAGAGAGGGAAGCAATGATGGGTAGTCAAAAGTTTGTAGATAGGGAGGTTGTTTCACTTCTTTTTTTTCTTCTAAAGGTTATAACAAAAAGTGAATGTTTGTCCATTGGAGGAGTGACTGGAAAGTACCTGAGGGTGATTGATAAGTATTGTGGGCCAGACAGAGAGGGCCAGAAGTATTTTCATATATAAAGAGCCTATTAAATGGCAGGCACCATGCCGTACACCATTTGGTTGTAAGAAAGTTCTAGAACATCTCTATTGCACAATGTAAATAGGGGTATATTTGTCTAAAAGAGAAATGGATCCGATTGGTCTACTTACACCTGTGAAGACTGAAAAGAAAAGGAAATAGTTTTAAATATATTTTCTAAGCCTAAATAAAACTTCTAATACATTTCTCATACATTTAGGGTATGTATTCAAATGAAAGAAAATGCCTTTTGAAACTGAAAAAAAATAGTTTATTATTATCATTCTAGTTTTACTGGTTAAAATATATATGCCTGGGCTGCAAGGATACAGTTAGCTCTAGAATAACTAATAAAATCCTTCTCTGAGTGGGAAGACCTTTGGTAACGTGGATGCGCACTGGTCTGTTTTTTATCCCTTCTGCCTCTTAAGTATCAGCTCTCATGCTTACTGCGAATAGAATACAAATGGCAAAACTGGACTGGATTTGTTTTTTTTGTTTGTTTTTACATTACCTGAATTTATATTTTAATTATTTTCACAATTTTTCTTAATCTCTGATGTTCTTAAACATATTTTAAAAATCAAAAATACAGCAATTATCTCATAATCAGCAGTGGGCAGAAATTTTAATACAGTTGCCTTAAAATCTATAGAAAACGTCTATTAAAAAAATAAAATATTGGGCAGTGCCTGTGGCTCAAAGGAGTAGGGCGCCAGCCCCATATGCTGGAGGTGGTGGGTTCAACCCAGCCCTGGCCAAAAAACTGCAAAAAAAAAAAAATAATAATAATAAAAATATAAAATAAAATATTATACTAATACATTATGACTGTTCTTATTAAAGTATTCTTCTTACACCTAAACTTCCTGACACTTGGAGTTTATGAAACTATCTCTAAGAGTGGAGTAACTATGAAAATAACTTCCTAATTTAAAAAGTATAATCAGAAACATATTACCAATTTGTGAAATTGTTTTACAAATATAATTGGCTTCTCAAATATTCACAGATCTTATACTCTTCATCAATGCTATCAGGGTTGGGTACATTGCCTCACCTTCCTACATGAAACGGCAAGAAAGAAATGACCTCTATATAATTTGGTGGATTTTGGAACCATGGTGCCTCATAAATATTTAAAAGATAAATTTGTTTAGCATTATGAATATAGATGTTTACTGATAATGCTTGAGACCTTTGCAACTCAATTAATTTCTAGGCATTGGATTTTGAGTGGAGGGTTTACTCTTCAATGGCAATTGGGTAACCACTCTAATTAAAGAGGATTTGACAGACTTTTAGTGATTAACTCTATAAATCATCCTACCTTGCAGAAAAAGGCTAACATGCCCATTTCACCAGTTGGCATATTTGGAAAAATCAAAGTAAAATGACTGATATGGGGAAAAGTCCTTTGCAGTGTCGAGACTGTTTTTTAAAATTTCAGATTAATATGAGGGTACAAATGCTTAGGTTACATCGTTTGTGTTTGTTAGGTAAAGTTCAAGTTCTAGCAGAGCCCTTTACGCAGGGTGTGTGCTGTACATCCTCACACTGTGCCCTTGGTGAGACCTTAGAAGCTGGAGTTTTTCCACCTGCCAATTCTTTATTTTACTCATTCATATTAGAGCCATTCATCCTATATTAAATAATTCTATACTATCTTTTGAAAATGAAGAATGAAAATGCATTGAATGAATTCTTTACTTAAATCTTATGTTACCTTCCACCCATAATGTTCAGGTTTTGCAACAAAGCAATAATATCTGGACCTTTCCTAATGGAAGGGAAAGTGAAAAGACTATGCTTATATTTTTGGTAACGTTTTTGTTGTTGCAGTTTGGCTGGGGCTGGGTTTGAACCCGCCACCCTCAGTGTGCGGGGTCAGTGCCTTATCTACTGAGTCACAGGTGCCGCCAATTTTTGGTAACTTTTATATCAAAATGTTTTCTTTCCTGAAAAAAAAATAACAAAACACTTCTTATAATGTTTTCCCATAATAAAAATATCAATGCCCCACTTAATCTAGTCATCTTATCAAAAAAATAATGACACCCAGTGCTACATGTTTAGCTTCCTTGTGAATGAGAACTCATCTTTATTCATAATATTTGAATTTGTAGCCTGGGGGGAAAGGCATGATGTTACTCAGGTGTCATAAGCATGATGTTACTCCGATGTCATAAAGAAGATACTATTAACCATAGGCTTTTTTCATTTTTTCATCTAGAAATTTTCTTAAACTTATCTAGGAATTCAAAATTCTGTGAAACATATATATACCGCCATACTCTCCCACTTACGTGCAGTTAAGCACGTGGCCCTAGTCCTGTCTATGTGGTTCTATATGTAACAACATTATAGCAGACATACCAGGGTGGTCATTCCGGGGACCAGAGTTATTAAAAATGTTTTGGGCAGATTCAGAAATAAATTAGCATTATACTTACTTTGATACTTGAGTACACTTCCAGGTATGTAGATTTTCACTGAATTGCTGTTGTGTTGAATTCATGGTTTCACAGCGGCCTTCACTGCAGAAATAATTAGCAAACTTATTGATTTTCATCCCTCTTACTGCACTTTTTGAAAAATAATCATTTGATAACTAGAAACATTTTTAATATCAGTAATTATGTAAAAGTGATTATGTAATTATCTAGAATGAATCATGAACCTAGAATTCAAAGAAGAGCAATGACTAAAATTTTACATGTTTAAAATTTTAAACGCATCTCTCAATACTAAGCATTTATGACTTTACTGAAAGGTGACATTTTTTTTCTCAAAGGAATAAATAGCACAAAAAAAGTAAGGAAGAGATTTATTAATGTATTAGCTAATTGTTATAAGATTTATTTACTACTTCATAAGAAGATAATCATAAAACTTTATTCAATAGAAATAGACAGTTATCAATAATTGATAATTATCCAAGATGAGAGATATGTCTTTCATATGACTCCACACTTTAATTAAAATATTAGTCAAATGTCCACAAGGTATTTCTACATTAGCTTGTCAGATGAGAATTGCCTCAATTCAAAAGAACTAATTAAGTACAGAATGTGATTCAATAAAAGTCACTGCTGGTTAATTAAGGGAAGAATTAGCAGACTTGAATGAAAACATATACGTGTAATATACAATCTTAATTATTGAATATGCTATTTGCTTACCCTCTCATTACTAGACGTTCATCAACCAAGTATTTAACCTTGAGAGGAATTAAAGAAGCTTTTCGGAGGCCATGTTTTTCCCCACATTCGAAGCTAATTTATTTTGGGGTTTCTACAGATAAAATACCTGTTAGCATTTCCTTGCAGAAGAATTAAGGGAAATGATGTTAGTTGTTAGGGAACAGAAACGTTGATTCAAGGTCAAGATCCACCTTAAGCAAAATGTCTAAGTACTCACCCATATTTATCAAGTGCTTTTCAATGCTTTGGTACCTTCTTCCCTTTTTGCCTTCTTTGCTACTAATTGACATTATTTGTAAAGTTAGAGTTATTTCCTCAATCAGTTTTTTTTACTAAAATTTTCTAAGGTTTTCAGTGATTATTATTAGATGTTTTGAAGTAGTTTCTTTCTTCAGGACCTTTAGACTCCTCTTTAACAATGTAAGGTCTTAGAATATTTACCAAGATAGATAAAAATTATAAGAAAAGAAAATGACAAATGAATATTTATAATGAATATAGACACAAAAATTACTCTAAAAAGTAACTGCAATAATGTTCATATGGGGTTTATCCCAGGAAAGTAGTTTGGTTCAACATAAAAAGTTAATCAATGCACATCACCGCCTGTGATAGATTCTCTCAATATATATAAAAATCATTTTACTGAATCCAACATTGATAATGAGAAAACTCAAAAAAATGAACTGGCAGAGGACCATCTTAAGTTAAAATGGGTGTCCATAAAATCCTGTGGCCAATGTAATACTTAATGGTAAAAAACAGATCTGTGAACAAAAGAAAGATACTTATTTTCATGCTTCTACTTCGTACTACACTGGAGATTCTACTAGACAATGTCAAATAAAAAGAATTAATAGAAGCACAAGGGTTTGGATAGGAGTAAGCTTGTCTGTGTACATAGATGACTTAATATTTCATTTAGAAAATCCTAATCGATCTAAAAAAAAACTTTTAAAAGTAAGTGAATTTAGCAAGGTAACAAGATACAAGATTAACACCAAAATCTACATTCCACATGCTGATATCAAACATTTAGAAAATGTAATTTATAAAAGCAATACCATTTTAAAACGCCTCAACAACTTAAAATACTGACTGGGAAATATAATGCCAACTTTGCTCACTTTCTACACAGTTAATTTAAAATATCCTATAACAAATTAAAGCTTATATAACAAAATGAAGAGATATGTCATATTATTCATTGGAAGACAAATTACTTTTAATCTGTTCATTCTCTACAAGTTGATCTAGAGATGCAATAAATTCCCTATCATATTTCTAGCAGCTTTGGTTTTTTAATTTGCCAGATGAATTTGAAATTTATTTGTATTGTAAATGTTCTGAATTCTAAAATAAACAAAACTATTTTGAAAACAAAGTTGGGGATGTGTGAGAATTTTTAAAATTACTTCAAAGCTGTAGTAATACGGATAATGGTAGAACTATAAACACATAGGAAAAATACAAAATTGAGAGTCCTTGTGGACTCACCCATATATAGAGAACTGATTTTTACAAAGCCACCAACTTAATTCAGTGGGGAACGGGCTTGTCTATTCAATAGATGGCTCTAGGCTCTGATACTTATGGAAAAAGGAATGTAGACACTTAACCTCCACGCAAAAAAATGGATTGCACACCTAAATTAGGCACTGTTATTTTTAAACTTTTAGAAGAATAAATAGAAGACCTCCTGTCCTAAACTAATAAACATTTTTATTCTGACATTTCTTGTTGCATATATTATTGTCAAAACCCCCTTCAATTTTCATCTTTTGTAAGAGCTGATCCAAAAGAACAATAACACGTTTTACCTACTGACTTTAGGGCTGCTTTCCACATTATTCCGATGCTTCCCCCCAGAGTTTCCCATGTCTTTTAATTTCTTAGTGCTGAAATATTAGAATGGCTTCATGCTGATATATCGAAAGTGCATATTCAAATGTAGGAAAGGCCAAAATAAAAGTAAAATTGTCAACGGTAAATTAAGATTCCAAATTTTAAATGTTAAGTAATTCCATCTGTGCATCTGTAATGAAATATTTAGTTCATTGTTTTTCAAAATAATTTTCCCTTCACATTATTTTCTTTATGTTTTCAGTGCATAATACAGTTCAGAAGATTTAATACTTGAGAAATTTTAAAGGGAAATATTCTTAGCTTAATTCCTACATGGAGCAAAGGAAGTGCTAATTTATTTAATCACATACACTGAGTGTTTTGTGCCACCTAGGAAAACAATTAGCAGTAACATTAACATTACCTCAATTTTATCAAAGCTTAAAGTAAAAAGTGATGCTATGTGGTAAATTTCTGATGGAAAGTTAGACCCATAATTTCACATACGTATGATTGGGACGCACGAAGCCTTGACACCTGGAATTAACATGAGGCTATCAAACAGGCAACTGTCATCTCAACAGTTGATTTGTGACTTTTATCCTAATTTAGCTTTTGGAAGTTGAATTTGCAGGAAGAAAGAAAGTACTTTCTTAAAGATGTCTTCATGAATGTTTAGGAAGCCTTGTTTAGAATAGAGCAATTCAGTTGGGAAGTACTGCCCATCAACATACGATTTGTGAAATGAATTTCGGTATATTCATATAATAGAAAATCGTGAAGCAATAAAAATAAACAAAAGGGATGTATATGCCTTTGTATATGACACAGGAGAAACATGACCTTGATATATAGCCTTAAATGAGGAATAAAATTGCAATAGCACATGTATTTTATATGATTGTATAAAGAGAAATTACTTTTATCTGTAAATGCTTATGAAAATCTAGAAGGATGTAGGAAAAACTGAAGCAATAATAAAATGGGTTTAGACAAGACAATCACTTTCAGTGTAAATGCATTCTAATTTGTAAACAGGTATGAGTTTATTTCATCATCAAATGCATGTTTTGTAAATCTCCACGTGGAAACAGAGAAATGCTTATTCCTCATTAAAACCGACTTGAAGGAACTTATGTCAAGTATTCTTCCATAAAGGATAATTTAAAATTTTTGCTTTTTAAAGGAGTTTGAAAAAGAAATGACAATTTTGACACTGTGTCAATAAAAGGAGTCATGATTAGTAACAAATGTCATTTGAGAATTTTATTCAGAAAAAAGCCTTTGAGTGTACTTATTTTATCAGTGCTCTGGAGAATTAATAACCTAAACTGTTTACATTAAATGAAATAAGAGCTTCTAAGCTCCTAGCAGGGGCTCAAATGTTTAGGGAAAATGAATGCAAAAAAGAGCTAAATTATTTATTCAGTGAAAGAAAAAAGACTCAGCATAAGTTCACACATAGTCAGGTTGTACATTATTTTGTTAAAAACACATGGCTAGATGCCTCAGGTATTTGAGAGAATTACATGTAGAATGTATTGAAATATATTATAGGATTTCCTGAAGGGACACGTCTACAACTGAGATATTTCAGGAGTGATTTCATGTATATATGATGTGTTGAGCACCTCGTGACTGAAGATATTAGAAATATTCTGGAGGCCTTTCTAGGGGGATTTAATTCTTGCCAATTTTGTTTTCCATGTCACTTGAGAAAGAGCTACATGATCTCATTTGTCAACAAGGAGCTAAAGTGAATTGTTACAAATAAGAAAAATTACTTAACTCAGACACGGTCATAAAAGTTATATTTTGAGGTATGAAGTGAAGAAATATTTGCTGTGAAATACATTCTTCTTAAATGCTTTTTTTCTGGATAATGCTTTTTTTCTATGACATCTCTGTTCTTATTATAATATTTGCAATAAAATATCTTTTAATAAGAGAGTGACATGGATGTATTTTTGGTTATTAATATGACTTCTGCATTCATACAAAATTATTCTTATCATTAGCAGTAATCATTTTCATGGAAAAACTATGAAAATGTTGAGGTATTTTTTTCATTGTCTCAGAATATTACAGAGGTAATATGAGAAGCGAAATATTTTTCTCCTGTGTGGTGGGCATAAAGAAATTTAAACACGTAGCACGGAACTCTAACTCTTCTGCTTTGCAAATTGCTATATCATATATTGCTATTCCCCAAAGAATCTCCTTCCTAATTATGTTTTGTTCTACATAATATTAAAGTTCACTGACATTCTCTTAATACACAACAGGATGTCTATGTGAAAATTGCCTGGGAGCAATGTTGGCTGATGGGATGCTGTTCACTTATATTAAAAAGTAATTGTTATGATTTATAAAAAGAAAGAAAAAGTTAATTATATGAGTACTTATTCCTTCCCCGTTTGAGCTGGTTAAATTATTGGATTCACTTTTGATAAATTTGAATTCTTCATGATAAAGCTTGTCATCCACCTATATGAAAAAGACATCAAAAGAAAAAAGAATAGCTTTAAATAGACCAACTCCCTCCTCCCCCCCAAAAAACAAGTAGATCAGCTGAAAATATGCTTCAAATATAATTCTTTTTCTGGCTGGAAAAGACAGTTTGACACTTTGAAAATCTGCGACAAAATCCAGGCTTTGCTTGTACTTTTAACGCAAACCAGCCCTGCACTTCATGCTTATAATTTTCCTTTTTGTCACATAGAGATTCTACAGGGCACTAGTTTCCATGCAACTTAATTATAAGTGTCAGCTGAAAGACTTACAAAGCCGCTGTCAGTTATTGAGTTTCTTATCAAGCCAGTAATGTGGTACGGCTGTTGTACAAATAATGAGGTTTTAATTAGCTCTCAAAAATACTGAGAGCTTATTTAAGGCCTCGAAATTGGCTAGTGCATGCTTAGCTAGAAGGGAAGAATGCGTCCCCCAAACATATCAAAATAACTATCAAATACATTGTATGTACATTAGGAGATAATAAAGCAGAGACTCAAGGCTTAACATCTATCTTAGAAAAAATGTATGTGTAAAATGTTCAGGGAAGTTATTTTTACACCAAATGATGGTTTTCAGAATGCTATCTCCTATTGTTTTAGCAAATAGTATCAATGGTTTTGTATATTTGTTTATGTAAAAAAATGCTGTCTGGCATAAAATATATTTTCACCAAGTTTGAGTGATCTTCATGCCAAATGGAGGCATAGTCTATTTGTAGCTATTACAATATAGCACGTACATTTTTATTAATACTCATACTGACTGCTTCTAACCAATGTCCTTGGCACATGAGAAATTATGCCAGATCCCTATTCCTAAACCTTGGTAGCTCACAAATGTTAATATTTAAGAAACTGTTGATTTAAACTTGTTCCGCTTGTACATTCTTGATGTGATTTCAAGGGCAGTGAAAATAGACCATCACTATCTTGTGTGACTGTCTATTAATGCTGTACTTGACGTTGGGTTTAAACTAATGTTATTGGAAATAACTGTCCTCCTGCCAACCCCTCCCCCACCACACACATACACAAAGAATTTTAGGCAAAAATAAATGGATTTGGAAACACAGGACGAGGACGCATGAGATGCTGCTGGAGAAATGATATCTGTGTTATTTGCACTGACAATTGGAATTTCTTCTCCAATCACTTCTCTTCACTAAGTTTGGCTCTTATTTTGTTATCTCAAGGATGTACTCTGGGTCTCTGTTGCTGTTACAGATTTGCTATATGTTCACTCTAATTACGTGCCTTGCTGGGCTTGGGTGGGGGGACGTGGAACTGGAAGCGGATGCAGAAGAGGATGCAGTTCAGAGGCTGCACGGTGACTCAGGGTAGAGGGGAGCCTCGGGGGATGAATTATGAATGAGAGCGGGTCAAGGGAATAAAGCGGGGGAAGAGCGTGAAGAATAAAAAGACAGCACATGCACCTTGTTTGGGAGCTACAGCTATTTCTTATCTCTATCACAATTACATTAAGAATAAGGACAGGGACGCAAGGGCATCACAATTACGACTCTAGGAGGCAGTAGTTATTAAAGCAGGAGGGCCTAGGTCATATCCTGTTAGTATGTTATGTTTTCCTTCAAATTTTGAAACACTAGTGACTATTTCTGCTAGAAGGTCCCACAAGCATGCGTTGAGGGGGTAGATAACCTTTCTGTTAGACACTGCTTTAAAAGTATTATTTACAGGCTGGGTGAGGGGCTCACAGCTGTAATCTCAGCACTCTGGGACGACAAGGTGAGAGGATCGTGTGAGCCCAGGAGTTTGAGACCAGCCTGAGTAGGAGTGAGACCCTGTCTCTACCAAAAATAGAAAAATTAGCTGGGCATCATGGCAGGTGCCTGGAGTCCCAGCCACTTGGGAGGCTGAGGCAGGAGGATCGTGTGAGCTCAGGAGTTTGATGTTGCTGTGAGCTAGGCATCCACCATGACCCTCTAGCCTGAGCAACAAAATGAGACTCTGTCTTAAAACTAGATGGATGGATGGATGGATGGATATATAGATAGATAAAAAATATATTATTTCTTTTTTTGAGGGAAAATGGATTATGTTATACCCCTAGTACAGAATTTGCAGGGGATACCAAATTAAGTAAGAAATTTAAAATGTCACACGTTTCCGGAGAACTGACAAGCTAAAAGTTGATTTTCTGATAAAAGATCAGTTCAATACACCAAATCCACTTCTCTGTAGACTGAGGAAGATGAAATGATCATGACTGGTGCTGAAATCTGATACCAGAAAAGAGAAACTTGTGTATATATGATGCTGATGGTAACGGTCTATAGGAAAAATTATTAAAGTGATATTCACTTGTAGGATAATTAACAGTGAAAGCAGCTACCATTAGAACCGTTTCTACAAAACAAAAGTAACTAATGTTAATTTTTATGTGTAACACAAATTTGTAATTGCAAATGTATTTCAGTTCTTCACATAAATTTTCTACCAAGTTCTGACACGATTCTTCCCTTGTTTGGTAACCTGCCACCTCTTTCTCCATTTGCATCATTACCACAAAAAAAGACTTTCTGCAAAAAAAAAAATTATTATGTGTCTTACCAATTTTCCTAATTATCATATTGTAAATCTTACATTCAAACTATTTTATTTGGGGTGGCGCCTGTGGCTCAGCGAGTAGGGCGCTGGCCCCATATACCGAGGGTGGCGGGTTCAAACCCGGCCCCGGCCGAACTGCATCAAAAATCAGCTGGGCGTTGTGGCGGGCGCCTGTAATCCCAGCTACCTGGGAGGCTGAGGCAGGAGA
>CAUYRH010010052.1:0-21185 GCA_963574655.1 Perodicticus potto
TTTCTTCAAGTACGCATAGATAGACTGAGATGCAAAAATTCTTTAGGCACATTCAAATCCAAATAGTAGGACAAAAAAAATCCACTAAGTACCTCAGAGGGACAGCAGAGGTGTTTAGAAGGAATGTCAGTGTCAGAGACAAATCTGTAAGGTAACTAGTATGTAAACTGAAAGTGGTTCTTTCTGAATGTTTTGGTAGCAAATAATTGTCCAACGAAACAGAAACAAAAAGATAATACTCATTCCTTATCAGAAATAAAATAGAAAATAAGTCTGTCCAAATGCTCAGAAGCTGCATCAAAAAACACGTTTTGAACCTTGAATGTCTAGTAGGTTGCTTCATCCATGTTGTCGTCACTGTCTGCACCAAAATCATCTCCATCTTCAAAATAGGAGTTAATGTAGTCATTTTCCTAAACGAAATGATACATAAACATTAAAATGAACAATTAAAAGAAAATACACCAGTCTCAAAAGAAAAGTCTCTGCTTTTTTACCTGCTGAAGAAATACATTCGTTTTCATTCGTGTCCACCTGCGCCACTTTCATCAAGGCCACTTCTGCTGTGCTCAGGCCCCAACTCACTAAGAGAACATGAAGGGTTGCCCATCCCATCTCGGCAGGGTGATAAATTTCCTACCACGTTACACCTCAGTGTAACACTATTCTACTAAATGCACAGACTCTCAAGAAACAAAATAATTACAGTGACATTCATTAACTACACCAGAACTGGGGCTTTCAGTCACAAAGCATAGTTGGATCACAAGCAGAGAGACCTTTGCTTTCCATTAAAAAAAAACAAAAACAAAAAAAGACAAAACTTCATGATACCAAACCAAATCTAGAGAATGCTCATCCATCTGGGACCTCACAGATTTCTCTTCTCTTGGCTGACATTCCACATGACTTTCAGCCATGTGGATGCCTGAGAAGATACTTTATGCTCAAGAATTCAAAACCCCTTGCTGGATACAAATGAAATGTAAGAGTTATTAACCAGTTGCAGTATATGGATTGTATTTGAATTCTGATTGGAAAAAATAAACTTATTTGAGACAATCATGAAAATGTTAATACTGGATGATATTAAGGAATATTAGGGAATTCATTGTATGAGGTGTAAAAATGATACTTTTGAGACTATTAAAAAAATCCTTATTTTTGACTCCATCGATGAAAAAGGATTTGCATTAAAGTAATTCAAAGCAGATGGTGGGTAGAGGTGAGGGGTTAGGCAGAGATTGGGTGAATGAATGAGTGATTGAAAGATTGGCTATGGATTGATCATTATTTTTTTGTTTTTGAGACAGAGCCTCAAGCTGTCACCCTGGATAGAGTGCTGTGGCATCACAGCTCACAGCAACCTCCAACTCCTGGGCTCAAGCGAGCCTCCTGCCTCCACCTCCCAAGTAGCTGGGACTACAGGCGTCCGCCACAACGCCCGGCCATTTTTTGGTTGCAGCCGTCATCGTTCTTTGGCAGGCCTGGGCTGGATTCGAACCCGCCAGCTCAGGTGTACGTGGCTGACGCCTTAGCCCATTGAGCCACAGGCGCCGAGCCTGGATTGATCATTATTAAAGCTAGGTGATTAAGACCACAGGTGTTTATTTTACTAGTTATTAGATTTTTATACATGACTGAGATTTCCCATAATAAAAAATTAATCTTCACATCTGTATTGTCTATAGTAAAAAATAAAAATTATTCTCAAAAGAAAGTCTCCTGAATCACCCTTATTTTCCTGAAGGTTTTCTTTTATAATATCTGGATGGTGGGATTTTATGAGCAAAGACATATAAATAATGTAAGAAAGGTAACTTGCATTGTTCAGGTAATATTTCATTACTTTGTCTTCCCTAGATACTGTAAGTTTCTACATCCAGCTAAGGTCCTTCCCAGCCCCAGAAAGTTGGCCTGGCTTCCTCGGTACCAAGAAATCCAGCCCTGTCTAGAGACCTGGCTTGAAGCTGGGGCCTGTGTACCAGGGAGACCTGGCGGGGTTGAGAGTACAAATGAGGCCACCTTGTAAACAAGACCTTGGCAAGGACACTTGTAGGGAAATACAAGCCAATCTGTATGTAAACAGGGAAATGAAGGGATACTCGAGCATTCCAAAGCAAACATGCGCCACCTGGGTTTGAGAATGAACATCTCTTCCCATATGCTACAACAGGATGAAGGAGACACAGAGGGGCACTGGGTGTGAGGGCAAGGAGTCTGCTCTGGATGCTTCCTTTCCTGAATGAAGGTGTTATCGCCTACTAACGGGAAAGCAAAGGGAGTAAGGAGGGAGGATTAAGAAGAAAGATGGCGATCTAAAACAACAGTTGGCTCGGCAACTGTGGCTCAACGAGCTAAGGCACCAGCCACGTACACCTGAGCTGGCAGGTTCAAATCCAGCCTGGGCCGCCAAACAACAATGGTGGCTGCAACCAAAAAATGGCCAGGCCTTGTGGCGGGCGCCTGTAATCCCAGCTACTTGGGAGGCGGAGGCAGGAGACTCGCTTGAGCCCAGAAATTGGAGGTTGCTGTGAGCTGTGATGCCACGGTGCTCTATCCAGGGTGACGGCTTGAGACTCTGTCTCAAAAAAATAAAAAATAAAACAACTGTCATAGAAAACTAACTTAACCAGAGAAACAGGAATCTTGTTTGCCAGCAAACTAGTCCAGTGTTTTTTTAGTAGCGCTAAATGTTGGTGATTCATCAGAAATACTCCATAAGCAGGTTTGAAAGGAAAAAGAACCAAACAGTAGAAAGGATAAAAGCTTGTTTTGGTGTGGTGTGTGCTGGAAGGACAAGATCAACGGTAAATAAGAATGGGCATGAAGAGTGTGCAAGGTTCCAGCAGGCTCCTAAGGACATTAAGACAGGGACCTAATAAAGGGAAAATGGGATCAGAAAGACTGACATTCTCCGTCATGTCAGAGGGCAACGGGGATAAAAAGGCAAATGATCAGAAGAGACAGCTTGAGACAAATGTGATATATTTAATTTCTTTCTTTTTTTTTTTTTTTTTAAGACAGAGTCTCACTATGTCGCCCTCAGTAGAGTGCAGTGGTGTCACAGCTCACAGCAACCTCAAACTCTAGGACTTAAGCAATTCTCTTGCCTCAGCCTCCCGAGTAGCTGGGACTACAGGTTCCTGCCACAGTGCCCGGCTACTTTTGGTTCCAGTTGTCATTGTTGTTTAGCAGGCCTGGGGTGGGCTCGAACCTGCCAGCCTTGGTGTATGTGGCTGGCACCCTACTCACTGAGCTACGGGCACCAAGCTATTATATTTAATTTTCAAATATTTAGACTTAAACAGAATACTCAGGAATATTCTGAAAAGAAGAGTAGCAGAAAAAACATGGCCTATAAAAATAAACAAATAACCAGACATTTACATTAACTGGAACAGCTCAGTGTTGGTTCAGAAATAAATCAATGGAACACAGTACAGAAATATATCTAAGTAGATATGGAAATCTAACAGCTGATAAAAGAAGAATTTCAAATTATAAGGAAAGCAAATTATTTAATATACGAGGCTGGAGGCTGGCTAGCCCTTTGGAAACAGATAAAACGGTATCGGTATCTCTCCTTTCATATTAACGAAAATTTCAAAAGAATACATTTACTATAAAATAACTAAAACATATAATAAAAATTTGACAGTTGGAGTAGTTTTAGGAGAAGCAAAGATTTAGAGTACAGTACAAAAAGTTGAAATGAAGTGAAGACAAAGGTCACCAGAACACAGAAAAAACTCTCAGCCCAGGGCCACTGGGACAGGTGTCTACAAAGTCCCAAAGGGGCTGTGACTGACAGAGTTACCTGGCTCAGAAATATCTTGATTGACTCTGGGTTATTTTGAAATGTGTCATGTGTCTAAAAGTTGGAAATCTCAAAACCATAACAGAATCCTTACTCAGCCAGTACCTGCGGTTAAATTATCAGTGTCCCCTGATGGCATCCATGTGCTTACAGCCCTGTGTGACTAAGCTCTCTGTTATCTTAACTGCTGACTTAACGTTTGATGCCGACAAATTGTAATTGCGTTCATCTGATCGATCTTAAGTTGTAGATGTCCATGAACAAAGTTAAAGTTGTCTACCAAGTTACTTTCACCTCTATATCTATTACAGCAACATTATCATTTCAGTGCTGTAATAATTCTCTTGATACCAAGGAATTAATGCCAGTGATGATAATCTACTCCTGGTCTCCATCAGCTTGGTTTTAGTTTGGTGATTTTAACTACATACCGTGGGCCTCGCTCATTAGATAACACCTAAGCTGAAACCCTGTTGCCTTTCCTGGGGGCAATGCCAGTGACGATACTCTACTCCTGGTTTCCAGCGACTTGGTTTTAGTTTGGTGAGTTTAACTGCACACTGTGGGCCTCACTCCTTATTGGATATCACCAAAGCTGAAACCCTGTTACCTTTCCCAGGGGGCAATGCCAGTGACAATAATCTACTCTTGGTTTCCAGCGACTTGGTTTGTTTTTTTGTTTTGAGACACAGTCTCACTTATTAACCCTCGGTAGAGTGCCGTGGTGTCACAGCTCACAGCAACCTCCAACTCCTGGGCTTAGGCGATTCTCTTGCCTTAGCCTCCCGAGTAGCTGGGATTACAGGTGCCCGCCACAACGCCCAGCTATTTTGTTGTTGTTCTTGTTGCAGTTTGGCCAGGGCTGGGTTTGAACCCACCACCTTTGGTATATGGGGCCAGCACCTTACCCACTGAGCCACAGGTGCCGCCCATCGACTTGGTTTTAGTTTGGTGAGTTTAACTGCACACCGTGGGCCTCGCTCCTTGCTGGATATCACCTAGGCTGAAACCCTGCCACCCCTCCCAGGGGGCCGGTACCTCCTCCTGCTCTTCCTCGTCATAGTCCTCCTGCTCCGCGGCACCGTCCTCGTCGTCATCTCCTTCTTTACTTTTGTCTTTGCTTCCTTCTTTCTCTTCATTTTCCTCATCTGACTTTTCACCATCACCTCGCTTTTCCAATTCCTGGTATAAGTAAGTTTCATTAATGTATGAATGACCTCCCTGCCCAGCCTTAAGAGAAGCCAGTTACCTTCTGCTTACTCTAATCCCACCTTACCACTACCCCTGGCCTACGACACCAGGAATCAACTCCAGAAAGCAGAAACTCACCATGTTATCATTAGGCTACTATTGTCTTTGATTGTGTTACTTAATACTTGGGTCTCAGATAATGCTGGGGTTATCAACTCGAATGCACAGCGCTTTTTTTTTTAGCCAGGGCTGGGTTTGAACCCACTACGCTCCGGCATATGGGGCCAGTACCCTACTCATTTGAGCCATAGGCACCACCCGCACCGTGCTTTATTTTTGTAATTTTTCTTCTTATAAAATATTTGAGGCGATTTAGTTTATGGAGAACTTTCAGAATGATATTTTGTTTGCCTTCTAACATAAAAGGAGAAAATAAATGTAATGGTAATATTTCAAAATGTTTATATTTTAGTTTATAAGTGAGATCATTTAAAACTATTACTATCAAGTCATCCTGGAATAAAGTAGCCTAGTTGTAGATTATCCACGTCCTTCTCTCTTTTCTCACTCATTATTTGCATTCCATTCCCAGAAATTTTTGCAGCTTAATACATCTGCCAGGTTGAAAAGAAAGAGAAAATTAAAACTAAAACCACAATCGACCCTTTCAGAAACTTTGAGAGAGGAGGCAAAGGGGAAATGCAGAGTTAGAAAAACCGTGGTTCCACAATGGGTCCACGTATCCACGCTGTCAAAATCATTATGATGCCATCTCACAGCACACAATGTTTTCATTTGATAACAAAGTGACCTGTTTTCATTATTGTCATCTGTTCACTAAATTGCATTATGGTCAGTGTTTATAAATGATAGAATTCCACAAGTTTTCTAGGAGGTGGGTACCGTAATAATTTCACATATTACTAATAATATTCAGAATTAGGGCAGAAAATCACTTTAGCTAAAAAGTGATTATTCCTAAACAGTAATCAGAACACTAATTTATGAATCTGCAAATACTCTGTCTCTGATGTATTTACTTTGCAGATTGCAACAGAGAGGAGACACTTTACATCTGGAGTGACTAAGGTAGCTAATCCTTCAGTGGTTCTTAAATATTTATCTTAAAATCTCCTTTTAATTACATTCAAATTTGAATTTAAGGAAATCAAAGGCAATAGAGAGACTACATCAGATAGACTTAATTTCTAATCAAAATTTAAACTCCACCTTTCCTGTCTGCTTTCCCTACTCAGGCAAAACAAATCAGACCAAGGTAATAGACAGAAGATGGTTTTTTTTTGGAGACAGGGTCTCACTTTGTTGCCCCGGGTAGAGTGCCGTGGAGTCGTAGCTCATAGAGGCCTCCGAATCTTGGGCTCAAGTGATTCTCTTGCCTCAGCCTCCCAAATAGCTGAGACTATAGGAGTCTGCTTTTTTTTTATTTTTTTTAAGAGACGAGGTTTCGCTCTAGCTCAGGCTGGTCTCAAACCAGTGAGCTCGGGTGATCTGCCCACCAGGGCCTCTGAGAGTGCTGGGATTACAGGCGTGAGCCACTATGCCCGGCCCATAAGATGGTTTTTATTTTTATTTTATTTTATTTTTTGAGACAGAGCCTCAAGCTGTCACCCTGGGTAGAGTGTGGCATCACAGCTCACAGCAACCTCCAATTCCTGGGCTCATGCGAGTCTTCTGCCTCTGCCTCCCAAGTAGGTGGGACTACAGGCGCCCGCCACGACGCCCGGCCATTTTTTGGTTGCAGCCACCATTGTTGTTTGGTGGGCCCGGGCTGGATTCGAACTCGCCACCTCAGGTGTACGTAGCTGGCGCTTTAGCCCGTTGAGCCACAGGCGCCGAGCCAAGATGGTTTTTATTGATAACGACCTATATAAAGTTGCTTCACCTGAGTTTCTACTATAATATAATGTGTGCAATTTTTCCAGTTGGCAATCCCTTTGGAAAACTGCAAGTAAACTGTGTTTTATGGATCTTGTGAAGCATCTGTAATTAGATAGACAAACATGTATACGATGTTATTAACGTTAATATATGGTATTTTTTTCTTTTCTGTTATAACCAGATAATGAAACTCATTAAGTTTGTATAGTTGAGGCTCGGCGCCTGTAGCTCAAGCGTCTAAGGCGCCAGCCGCATACACCTGAGCTGGCAGGTTCGAATTCAGCCCAGGCCTGCCAAACAACAATGACGGCTGCAACCAAAAATAGCCGGGCGTTGTGGTGGGCACCTGTAGTCCCAGCTTCTTGGGAGGCAGAAGCAAGAGAATTGCTTGAGCCTAGGAGTTGGAAGTTGCTGTGAGCTAGGATGCCACAGTACTCTACCCAGGGCAAAAGCTTAAGGCTCTGTCTCAAAAAAGAGGAAAAAAAAAAGTTAAATAAATAAGTTTGTATAGTTGAAAGGAAATTGTAATAATATATTTAAATCTGTACAAGAGAGTTATATCTGAAAAATCACCCTACTATTATTTCATAATTGACAACAAAATTACTTAACTCAGTTATATAAAAAAATTTTTTTTGAGGCCAGGCGCAGCGGCTGACACCTGTAATCCTAGCATTCTGGGGGATTGCCTGAGCTCAGAAGTTCGACCTGAGCAAAAGTGAGACCCTGTCTCTAAAAAGCAGCCAGGCGCTGTGGCAGGCACCTGTAGTCCCAGTTACTTGGGAGGCTGAGGCAAGAGGATTGCGTGAGCCTAAAAAGTTTGAGGTTGCTGTGAGCTATGACACTATAGCGTTCAACCCCAGGGCAACTAAGTGAGACTGTCTCCAAGAAAAAAAAATAAAATAAAACGAATAATATGCTATAAAAAACTTTGGAAACAGTTCATTTATGCACAGGGAACAGTTCTTCTAGTTCAAATATTATCCAGGCACTACATAGAGCTTCCAGTATATCATGCAGAAATAAGAAGCTACAGATGTTCTATTTCAATAAAACTTGTGACTGTTTTTGAAGTGTGTCCTGAAAAGGGTGTTTAAATGTAGGGAATACGGAAACACGACTTCTTCTGAGGAGAAATCTCATCTTGAGGCCAGAACCCGTGTTCAATAGATACAAGTTGGCTGTGCTGCAACCCGGTCATTCCACCACAGTTAAATCTGACAGTTTATCGCTATTCCTTCACCAACCATCTGACCTTATTTTTCAGACATGTTATTTCTAGTTCAAGTACCAGCCCAAAATATAAAATAACGAAATCATAAGTTTCTGCCACAAAGTAGCTGTGCCAACGTGGCCAGGCAAGTAAATGTTTTAAAGCCTTGATTCGCCTGCCTGTAAGCAAGGAGTAATATTCACCTGTCTTTGTTGTTATGAACTCTTCAGGCCATGACAAAGAGCCTGGTTTGGAATAAATTTGCTGTGTTATCCAGTATCATTACCGCCGTCACGATCACCAATGCAGGACGATACATACATTGATAGTGACAGTAACTGACTGTCACCTCCACGGAGAGCAGTGCGGTAACAATTATCCATTTTATTCAGTGCACATAACTACTGACTCAACAAATACTTCTAGAAATCTTCTCTATGTATGTTAAAAAAAAAAGGGAAATTTAACATGAATTTATGGCAGCATCATTCATAATAGAACATAAATAGAATATAAAACACTAGATGCAATATAATGTCTATTGGTAAGGCATTAAATAAATTACAGTTCCTTCTTATAGTGCAGCTAAAAACAGAATCAGATTATCTCTAGTCACCCTGATCTGGAACCGTCTCCAAGATATTTTGTTAAGTGATAAAATGGAAACAGTATAACATGCTACCTTTTGTCATTAAAAAGAAAAAAATCTATATTTGCTATTCATGCAATATTTCTGAAAAGATTTCCAAGAAACTGGGGATGCTGGTTGTCCACAGAAAGGGAACTGGATGGCTGGAGGCTAGAAAGGGAGGACAGATTTTCAGTATCTTTTTTTTTTTTTTTTTTTTTGAGACAGTCTCACTCTGTTACCCTGGGGAGAGTACCATGGTGTCGTCATAGCTCATGGCAACCTCAAACTCTGGGGCTCTAGGGATCCTCTTGCCTCAGTTTTCCTATTTTTAGTAGAGACAGGGTCTTGCTCTTGCTCAGGCTGGTCTTGAACTCCTGAGCTCAAGCAGTCCTTCCACTTTGGCCTCCCAGAGTGCCAGGATTACAGGCATGAGCCACCATGCCCAGGCAAACTTTCAAGGTGTTAACCTTCTGAATTTTATATCCTCTTATTTTTGGAATATTTAAATAAGGAAAGATATGAAAAAGAGTTCCATAAGATATGGTTGCTTCCTATTGTCTTCTATACGCAACATAAAACACAGAAATAAAAGCATTAATTAAACACAAAAATGTACATCAACAGGAGGAAAAATGAGAGGTTTTTAAAAGAATTGCACATGGGGCAGTGCCTGTGGCTCAAAGGAATAGGGCGCCAGTCCCATATGCCGGAGGTGGCAGGTTCATACCCAGCCCCTGCCAAAAACCGCAAAAAAAAAAAAAGGCTTGGCGCCTGTGGCTCAATGGGCTAAGGCGCCAGCCATGTACACCTGAGCTGGTGAGTTCGAATCCAGCCTGGGCCCGCCACACAACAATGACGGCTGCAACCAAAAAATGGCTGGGCGTTGTGGCGGGCACCTGTAGTCCCAGCTACGTGGGAGGTGGAGGCAAGAGACTCGCTTGAGCCCGGGAATTGGAGGTTGCTGTGAGCTGTGATGCCACGGCACTCTCTCCAGGGTGACAGCTTGAGGCTCTGTCTCAAAAAAAAAGAATTGCATATGTAGTTTTAAAAGAATTCCATAAAAATTTTTCATGTATCTTGGCCCCTGCATAATTCAACTATAAGAAGAAAATGGGGATATAGTATAAGGTGATAAAAGGTGAGGCAAGTTGTTAACTGAGGGCTGAAGGAGCCCAGGATGGAACTTTCACGTCTCCCAGCTAAGGAGGGTCTAACCTTCCCAGTTACCTTCCACGCGAGGCTCACTTCTGCCAAATCCACATGTTATTAAAAAGCGAGAAGGCTAAAAAGTTGAAATAAGGTAAAAGGAGGCTTGGCCTTTTATCTTTTGTCAGTTTGCTTTTGTAATAAGAAGAAAAGCTTACCTCGATTTTTTTCAACACATCTGAAGGATTAATGAGTGAAGTGCCTTTGCCTCTATCTTTTGCCTGTTTGGAGTTTGGGCCTGCTGGAGTAAAACTACCAGTTAACACGTTTTTCTGTAACAACAACTGCATGCTATATTTCTCTGTCTTTCACATGCTGTCTAGCATAGGGGGGCATCATAGTAGGCAGTCATATAATTTCCAGAGTGAATTAATTTTCTCAAAGAACAAACAAAATAGATCATCACAGGTCACCATGAAGAACCAATGACAATCACTTACGAGGAGATTTTATAAGACTATAACCAGATCCTATTTTTACTGGTATTGAAAATTTATTTTGGCAATTCATATTAGGGCCAAAATTGCTACAATGCTACTCAGGTAGAAGTACTGGGGTACAGGAAAGGTTCCCATAATCCACGTGCATTAGCTGCCTAGTCACTGAAGATTGAATTTCATTTTAAGAAAAGCAATTTTACCAGGTTTGGAAAATAAAAAGGGAAGTGCAGGATAAACAGGTACTTGCCAGTGGTGAAAGAAATGAGAAAAAACTCATACCCAGTAAAACACAGACTGTCTTTGAAATGAATAAAATAGTTAAACTATATACACCCATCATATGATCCTGAAAACTCAAAATATATGAAAGAAAACAATGTTTTAACAGCTTTGAGATATATAATTTTTTTAACTCCATAAAAAACACTGCATTTTGAGGCTGTTCTGAAACTGATGGATCTAGAGTATTTCACATACTGCTTCTGCTAGTAAGTTACCAAAGGTCTATGATATGTTACAAAATTGTACCATTGTGATCAGAATGTATTACAGTTCTTACCAAAATACCAGAAATTACTTGGTAAAAGGAAAACACAGCTCAGAATATGTAATTTTGCTGAAGATTAACATTTAACTATAGAAGAGGAAATTTTTAGATTGTGCTGGCTGACCCATAACTGATGGAATTACAATTTACTGTGTCACACCAAATTGCCCCTTGGAGAGTCCCTGAGCTTACTGAGAGCTTCCAAAGGTATACATTCATGAGGTTTAGTTAAGAAAAAAAAAAAAAGTAAAAGGTTTAATAATGGGTAACTCTCTCTGACCTCCTGGAGTCAGGAGGCAAAGACTGGTAGCATATACGAATAAGATCTTGATAAATAATGTAATATGGATGCCAAAAACATTAATGAAGAATGTATTTTACTCACACTGTGAAGTTTTTTCTCAATGGACTTTTTATCAAATTATGTATCTTAATAACACATAAATCCGTTAAGTGGGTACTATAAAATTGGTCAGGTAAATAAACTTACTAAAAATTACTAACTTTTGGCCAAAAGGGTCAGTTGAAGACTTAGGTCCACTCAGCATTTTTTGCTAGTGATCATTCTGGTTTTACATGGTATCTAATCCTTATATACGTAATTAAGGGAGGTGTCAAAATGTCGAAATTGATTTGTTCTAACCTTAAAATTTTAATATAATTTTCCCCCCATCTTTAGCCAATATTTGCATGTACTGTATTTGAAATTTTTGTTTGTTTCTTTCCTTCAACACCTGCTGAAAGATGGTTCTTCCAGAAACAACCATCTCACCAGGTGTGGTAGCTCACACCTGTAATCCCAACACTTCGGGAGGCCAAGGCAAGTGCATTGCCTGAGCTCAGGAGTTCAAGACCAGCCTGAGCAAAAGTGAGACCCAGTGTCTAAAACACAGTCAGGCATTGCGGCAGGTGCCTTTAGTCCCAGCTACTTGGGAGGCTGTTGCCAAGAGGATTGATCACTTGAGCCCAAGAGTCTGAGGTTGCTGTTGCTGTTGTAGTTGCCACAGCACTCTACCCAGGGTGACAAAGTGAGACTCTGTCAAGGCATGAAACAACCATCTTTAACTTTTGACTCTCTTGGTATTATTTACTGTCATGAAAACCACCTTCTCAACAAAACGGAAAGAACAAGAATATCAGCAACACGAAAATTACGAAAGAGGCAATAAAAAACATTAGGGCAAAATAGAAAAAGACAGTTTTTTTTTTTTTTTTTAGAGACAGTCTTACTTTGTCATCCTCGGTAGAGTGCCATGGCATCACAGTTCACAGCAACCTCCAGCTCTTGGACTTAGGTGATTCTCTTGCCTCAGCCTCCTGAGTAGCTGGGACCACAGGTGCCCGCCACAACGTCCGGCTATTTTTTGTTGCAGTTTGGCTGGGGCCGGGTTTGAACCCACCACCCTTGGTATATGGGGCTGGCGGCACCCTACTCACTGAGCCACAGGTGCTGCCCTGTTGTTTTGGTTTTTTTAACAAATGGGAATCCTGATGGAATGGAAGCTTTTACTAATGTAGGTAAGAAGCCTCAGTGATGAGTACCCTGAGGGATCTATCTGAAAACTTCTTCCAAAATAAATACATTCCTTTTAGCTTTAAAGTCAGCTACAGATCTATGAGCTCCTAGCACAGTGATTTTCAATGCCATTGCAGGATCTTAGGTGTGCCTCGAAGATATTTTTTAAGATGCTAACTGAATTATTTACCAAAGAAGTTCAAAGCATAGTAAGTACATTCTTTCCTTTACTCTTTTTTTATGATCAACATAAGTTAAGTGTGCCTGCAAGTTTAACCATAAGTTCAAGTGTGCCCTGAGATAAAAAAGGTTGAGAAACAGTGCCCTAGGGTAAGACCAGTATTATTCATATGCATGCATTTTATTATGAAAAGAATGGATTTGCCCAATACAAACCAAGGGTATAAAAGGACATAAATCATCGTATCTCAAAATATTCTATATTCAGGCTAAATATTAGTATTTACTATATCTCTAATATAAAAATGCTTCTACATTAAATATATATGCTCAAACTTAAATCATAATGTACCTCAAGTATGTGTACTTTACTGTGTATCAATTATACTTCAGTAAAGCAGCTGGAAAGGGGAATGGAAATTTCTTCTCTTCTCTTGGCAGCCAACCCCATCGTTCTCCACCTTTCTGGATACTTTCCTTTTCCTCTCTTCATTTCTCAAAGCATCTTCAGCTCTACAAACACATCTATGCTAGCTGTCTCCACTTACGTTCCCATAACTGTTTAACCCACTTCAATCTGGATTCTACTTCCACAAATTTTTTGACAAGCTCTCACCGAAGTCACCAATTATAGACATGTTTAAAAAATTAGTTAATATGGGGCGGCGCCAGTGGCTCAGTGAGTAGGGCGCTGGCCCCATATACCGAGGGTGGCAGGTTCAAACCTGGCCCCAGACAAACTGCAACAAAAAATAGCCGGGCGTTGTGGTGGGCGCCTGTAGTCCCAGCTACTCGGGAGGCTGAGGCAGGAGAAACACCTAAGCCCAGGAGTTGGAGGTTGCTGTGAGCTGTGACTCCACAGCACTCTACAGAGGGCGAAAAAGTGAGACTCTGTCTCTACAGAAAAAAAAAAAAATTAGTTAACATTCTTCAATGTTCATTTTACCTGACCTCTCAGCAGCGCTGCTGACTGCCTTCTGAAATACTCTTCCCTTCTGAACATTCATTCTGTACCCCCCGTCCTGGCTCTCCTCCGTCCTCTCTTTGGCCGCTTCCTTTCTTCACTGATGCCGTCTCCTCCACCAGTCCTTGACCTGCTGGCTGGCGCTCCTCCAAGCTCAGGCTGGGGCTCTCCTTCCTCCTACTTCTCTAACTCCACCCTAGACAGCCTCCCCCTTTCTCACCATCTCAATGATCACCTCTCTGCTGATGACACTCATGTCCATTTTGAAGTCCTTTCTCAGTATCCAACAACAGTCAATGTTTGTAAATTTCAAAGGAATCCTAAATACGTTAGAACTGCGCACATGATTTTTCCCGACAAACCTGGTCTTTCTCTCATTTCCCTCATCCCACTTCACTTTAGTAAATTCTTACTAAATCCTTCAATCTCAACTCCAATTTCAGTCCTCAAAAAAACCCTTCCCAGACCTCTCAATGAGAACAACTGTGTTTTTGCTTGCTGCAAGCTCCATGAACGCAAGAATTATTCACACTCTGCCCACAGTTTTATTCCCCTCAGGACAGCGTCCAGCAATAGTTGATACTCAACTATTCACTGAATGGAATTAATGAAGAAAAACAAGATGTAAATATTCACTTTGTCATCTTTCCATACAACATAAAGCTGTTTTACCAGTTTCCCAATTTTAAAATGTTTTAATTAACAACTTAGAATGTAGCCAGCATGATCATAAAAAGTTTGCAGATATGCAAATAAAGAGATCTACATAGCACATCCTAGCACATCCAAAATTTCACAATTAAAGAAAGGACAACTAAACGAGCAAACAAAAAAAAAAAACAAAAAAAAATCAACAAAAAACCTTCCAAGTTTTAAGCAAAATAATCAAAATGTCAAAATAGTTTAAGAAAAAGCATTCAGAACAGATGGCGTGACTACAGGTTGCCAATTCCATGTTAATAGAATGCAAGCAATAACCTTTTCCTACCTGAATTATGATTACATTAGTCAATGTACCTTTTTTGCACTTTTTCCTTGGCATCAACTCTCTTGGAAGTCTTCTCCAATCTATGTGTATTAAAGAAAAAAACAAAAATTGCAGTTTCACTAGGAATCAGTGGACATAACTATGTAAAGAACACAAAGATAGCAGTCCAGGCAAAACAGTAAAATTTCTTAGGATGTGACTGTACAGATTTAGCCTGAAATATAACAAAGTAAAATATAAATATAACAAGACAGTGATATATTTTCTCTTACAAAGATGAACAGTTCATTAAAATAACTTTGAAATAGTAATATAAAATTTGTTGGGAACAAAATCTTATAGTAGCTCTTTGTTGGTGTTAGTATTATAACTGTTTTATTTTTAATTATTTACTTGACTATGTTATATTATGTAAGTTTCTGGAGTTGATATGCATTTCTTTTGCAATGAAGAATTTTTTTCAAAGGGTGAAGTATGTAACCATAGTCTCAACACACCCAAAATGAAAAAAAAAAAAAAACAATTCCTAATAACTATCTGAAACTTTAAAATTAAAAACATAAATAGCTAAGGAGAAATGAATTCCCTCCAATAGGGAATGGTGCTTTTGCTTAATGTGACTTTGCCTGCATTATCTAAGTAATTTCTCTAATTGTTCACTTTCTTCTGATTTTTATGCAGTTAAGCAGAAAGTTGAAACAACATAAAATTAGATTAAAAAATACTGTCTTTTTAGCTGGGTGTTGTGGCGGGGCCTGTAGTCCTAGCTATTCGGGAGGCTGAGGCAAGAGAATTGCCTAAGCCCAGGAGCTGGAGGTTGCTGTGAGCTGTGACTCCACAGCACTCTATGGAGGGTGATAAAGTGAGACTCTGTCTCTTAAAAAAAAAAAAAAAAATACTGCTTCCTAAATAAAGAACTGTGCAAAACATCTACACCTCAAGTCATTTTTTTACCTGAACTAATAAATTTTGTTTTGAATATATTTCACTTTTTATAAACTACTCGTTGAAGATTATTTGACAGTATCATTTGAGAGATTAATGAAGTGGAAAGATGAGAGACTAAAGGATGTTTTCAGGGGGCCCCAAACTTATCAATGATCAGCAATGAAAAGACAGAGTCCAACCTGTGAAGGCGACATCCTGTCATGCCATGTGTGCTGCTATGTAAGGGCACTTTCCACATAACACCAGGGACAAAACCATAAAAGGAAAATTAATTAAAAAATGAGAGACCTGTATCCAATATGACTACTATTTTTTATTTACAAATTGAATAAGCTGGATGAGATCTCCGTGATAGCCCCTTGTCTATAACCGAGGTAGAAGGTTGAAAACAAAGCTCTCTTAGGCATGGCTCTGTTGAAAAGCCATCTTAACAACTAAAAAAAGTCCATGCCTGCCTGAAAATAAGGCAGATTGGCTTGGCGCCTGTACACAGTGGTTACGGTGCCAGCCACGTACACTGAGGCTGGGGGGTTCGAACCTGGCCCAGGCCATCTAAACAACAATGACAACTGCAACAAAATACAGCCAGGCATTGTGGCAGGTGCCTGTAGTCCCAGCTACTTGTGAGGCTGAGACAAGAGAATCACTTAAGCCCAGGAGTTGGAGGTTGCTGAGAGCTGTGACACCACAGCACTCTACCCAGGGGGAAAAAATGAGACTGTCTCAAAAAAAAAAAAAAAAAAAGAAAGTAAGGGAGATCCATGAGCTTGGCTTAAAAGATTATTAAAACTAGATTATTTTACTTTCTTCTCAGAAGCTCTGATATCACACAGGTACAAGGAAGCAAGTGATTTTTGGTATTACCAATTAAAATTGTGATGTGGCTATAGCAAGTGGCCAAACCTACATACAAGGGTTTAGTAAGTCCGATTTCTATAAAAAGTGTATTGTAAGAACCACAAAAACACTTTACCCCGTCCTTGTTAAAGGGTAAAAATCTTTTCATCTTCATTTCCTGAAGACTTATATTATTTTTTTTTTTTTTTTGAGAGAGAGTCTCAAGCTGTCACCCTGGGTAGAGTGCCCTGGTGTCACAGCTCACAGCAACCTTAAATTCTTGGGCTTAAGTGATTTTCTTGCCTCAGCCTCCCAAGTAACTGGGACTACAGGCACCTGCCACAACGCCCGGCTATTTTTGGGCTGTAGTTATCATTGTTGTTTAGGCAAGCCTGGGCTGGATTTGAACCCTCCAGCTCCAACGTATGTGGCTGGCACCCTAGCTGGTTGAGCTACAGGTGCCGAGCCAAGATTTATATTATTAACTAATTACAAGAAAAGAACTAGATTTGGTTTTCCTACAGTGAAAATAGAAAACTTATCCTTTAAAAAAAATATGGAGTAAGGTGAAAGCCTTTAAAAAGTACTTAAGTCTGAAAAAAAAAACTAAAAAAATAAAAAGAACTTAAGTCTGCTTTATAATTACCTGGTATCCATTCTTCTTTGTATACCTTCATGTATCTTTTACTGTATCTTTCAATATCTACAAGAAAACAAGATAAAGAATTCATTAGGAAAATGAAGAATAATCCTGAACTTGAACTATTCCTTTAAGATAACTGAGACACCTTTTAGTTCACATACGGGTAGTTTTGTACCTTTGTACATAATGAGTTCCTGAGCACGCAGTGAAAAGTTCAATGAGAATGACATGCTTAAAAGGTGGCAAGAAGCAGCTGGATGTGATGGGCTGGGGGCAAGCCTGATTGTGGTTCTTAGAACCTGACAACTGACTTACCCACGACAATATTCACAAAAGCCCGAAGTCACATCAGGAAGCCACTTGCGTCCAAGGTCAAAGGGGATGGGAGGAGGGGTCTAATCAATATCTCCTATTTTATCCTTAGGACACTGACCTCCAGCTCCCAAACTTTAAACTTGGGACAAATGGAATATATTAAGTACCTAAGTGTGGGTAGAGAGCTGTTTGTGCACCTCTAGCACTTAATACACACATAACCATTCCAGCAGGCTCCTCAACAAGCCACTTTTCACAATGTATTGTGGAGGAGAGTGGGGAAAAGCGTAGGGGTAGGAAGGCTGGACTTGGTGAGGCACTAGGTGTGTGAGACACGGGTGAGCAAATCACAGGCCTCACAGGCCAACTACGGAAAACGCTGCAGGGACGGTCTGAGCTTGCCGAAACCCTCAGAGCTGCAGCTGTGCCGCTTGATCTGATGTGTCCACCTTTGTCCATCGAGAAAGTCCCTTCCACAGAAGCACAGGTCAGCAAGCAGCACGGCGACACAAGAGCTTGAAACCAAAAGGACTGTAGGAGCTGAGCCATGAATAAGGGAAGGCAGCAAAAAAGATGATTATTTCAAAGTCAAGGACAAGTATGGACTCATTTTTCTTCTATGTCAAGAAAACGCTTCCAAACAATGAAGCCATGTGTTAGACAACAATAACGGAGGGGAGGAGACCGAGAGACCATGTTTCCTTCGGTATTCAGTTGCCCGGCTTCAGGGAATGTTTAACCTTGCTCTCAAGTTTTTCGTCTATAAAAAGAGGTCAGCAGAAATGAGAGATTCCCAGAATTTCCATTATAATGACATATTTTTTAGAATTTTCTTTAAAACATATTCTGTATTTTGGAAAATTTTAATCTTCAGTATATAAAGAAAAAGTTTTTAACCATTTATTATTTGAATCCAATGGACCACATTTTATATTTTAAACATTTTTAAGTTACTTTCAAATAATTTACTGAAGAATAAAGAGATAGTGAACAACAACTACTACAACCCAAATTAAGAGCTGAGCACAGAGGCTCATGCCTGTAATTCTAGCACTCTGGGAGGCCGAGGTGGGTGGACTGCCTGAGCTCATAGGTTTGAGACCAGCCTGAGCAAGAGCAAGACCCCACCTTTACTAAAAACAGAAAACGAGCTGAGCATGGTGGTGCCTGCCTGTAGTCCCAGCTACTTGGGAGGCTGAGGCAGAGGATCACTTGAACCAGGAGTTTGAGGTTGCTGTGAGCTAAGCTGATACCACAGCACTTTAGCCTAGAGTGACAAGAGCGAGACTCTGTCTCAAAAAACTCCCCCAAAACCCATGTGCATAAATGCTCACGGAAGCATTATTCATAGTTCCCTGAAGGGGTACTAACCCAAATGTCCATCAAGTGATAAGTATACCCTACATTGGAATATTATTCAGCCATAAAAAGGAATGAAGCACTGATCCACACTGTACCGTGGATGAACACCATGCCTAAGTGCAAGAAGCCAGTTGAAAAGGACACATATTGGCTCAGCGCCTGTGGCTCAACAGGCTAAGGTGCCAGCCACATACACCTGAGCTGGCGGGTTCGAATCTAGCCCGGGCCTGCCAAACAACGACGGCTGCAACCAAAAAATGGCCGGGCGTTGTGGCGGGCACCGGTAGTCCCAGCTACTTGGGAGGTGGAGGCAGGAGACTCGCTTGAGCCCAGGAATTGGAGGTTGCTGTGAGCTGTGATGCCACCGCACTCTATCCAGGGTGACAGCTTGAGGCTCTGTCTCAAAAAAAAAAAAGAAAAGGACACATATTATTTGATTCCATTTATACAGAATGTTCAGAGATAGAGATAAATCCCACTGATGGGGCCATGGGCTTGTGGGAAGGGAAGATGGGGGTGGGGGGTAGAACTGCTAATAAGTATGAGAGATACGTCTTTCCAGGATGATGAAAAGGCCTAAAAATTAGATAGTGGTGGTAGTAGCACAACTCTGCAGCTGTATTAAAAGAAACTGAATAGAACACTTTAAAAAGTAAATTTTACATATGTGAATTACATCACAATAAAGGTGTTATTTAAAAGGAAAGAAAGGCTGTGCAGTGGCTCATGCTGATAATCCTAGCACACTGAGAGGCTGAAGCAGGAGGACTGCTTGAGGTCAGGAGTTTGAGACCAGCCTGAGCAAAGCAAGACCCAGACTCTACTGAAAATAGAAACAGTATCTGGGCATGGTGTTGGGCACCTGCAGTTCCAGCTACTCTGGAAGCTGAGGCAGGAGGATCACTTAAACCCAGGAGTTGGAGGTTGCTGTGAGCAAGGCTCAGGCCATGGTACTGTAGCCTGGGGCAACAGAGTAATTAGTCTCTTTTAAAAAAAAATCAAAACAACTTCCGGAGCAAGATGGCGGCCGACTAACAGCTTCCTTGCAACTGGGCACGGTGAGTCTGAGGAGAGAAGACTTCAGGCATCTCTAGCTGGTGGGATCTGCCCAGAAACATCCCTTTGGGGACACAGGGAGACAGCGTGAGACTTCTGGACCCCGTGAGGAAAGCAAAAGCAGTGGAGAATGGCAAGTGTTTGCGTGTGTTCATTCGGTCGAATCCTGCCGGCAGCTGTAGGTACAGCAGTAGCAGTGAGATTGCAGACTGGAAAGGCCTTACCTTTTTGGACTTGGCACTCAGTTGAACTACCTTGGGAGAACTTGGGCGAGAGTGCGCAGGTCTTTGAGTATCGTCTAGAGCCCCAGACTGAGCCACCGAGCCAGACGGAGCTACCAGTGTTTGGTTGTGGGCCACTGTGGGAGAACTGCCTCCATAAGCTCCACCCTCTGGGTCGCAGAACAAGCATCAGGCTGGAGCTAGTCTAGTGACTGAGCAGCCTAAAGGCGGTGACTGAGCAGCCTAAAGGCGGGGACTGAGACGCCTTGCAGCCTTAGCCCTCGGGGGCAGAGAGTGAGACTGGTTTTGGCACACTGGGTAAGTGGATAGCTGCTTAAGGAATGATCCCAGCGACAAGCGCTTTCCTGGGAAAGCTTCTGCTTAGCCCATGTTAGCAATTTAAAGTGCCTTCTAAGCAGGCTGAGGAGGATTTAGGCTCTCCACCTGTGGGGTTTGAGAAATTAAAATTAGAGACCTCCAGTCTCCATTTCCTACAACCGTTATCAGCATGGTGATTAACATATCATACCCCAGAAGATCACCTGATGCCCAGACAATATTCAGCAAGATATATATACTGCTTTGTTTTGTTTTGTGGGTTTTTTTGTGTTTGTTTTTAATTTCAACATTTTCCCTATAGACCAATTTCAAGCACTGAGATTCAGAAACAAAAAAAAAAATCTTCCAACCAAAAAATGCCCTGGTTCAGATGCCTTCACACCAGAATTCTATCAAACCTTCAAAGAACTTATTCCCATACAGAAATTATTCCAAAAAATTGAGGAGGAAGGAATCTTCCCCAACACGTTCTATGAAGTAAACATCACCCTGATACCAAAACCAGGAAAAGACCCAACTAAAAAGCAGAATTTCAGACCAATTTCACTCATGAATATAGATGCAAAAATTCTCAACAAAATCCTAGCCAATAGATTACAGCTTATTAAAAAAGTCATACATCATGATCAAGTAGGTTTCATCCCAGGGATGCAAGGCTGGTTTAACATATGCAAGTCCATAAACGTTATCCACCATATTAACATAAGCAAAAACAAAGATCATATGATCCTCTCAATAGATGCATAAAATGCATTCGATAAAATCCAGCATCCTTTTCTAATTAGAACACTGAAGAGTATAGGCATAGGTGGCACATTTCTGAAACTGATGGAAGCTATCTATGACAAACCCACAGCTAATATTTTACT
>CAUYRH010010053.1:0-19878 GCA_963574655.1 Perodicticus potto
ATGGAGCAGAAAGCAACGTTAAAATAATAACATAGAGGGTGTTGCCTGTAGCTCAGTGAGTAGGGTGCTGGTCTCATATACCAAGGATGGTGAGTTCAAACCCAGCCCTGGCCAAACTGCAACAACCAAAAAATGAATAAATAAATAAAAATAAATAAACTTAATTAAAAAAATAATGACATAGAGCCACATTCATTGGCCTGAAATGAGGACCGGCACACATGGCTAAGAGGAAAAAGCAGCCTAGAAAGAAGGACTGTGGCACGCGCCCGCGCATTTGCAAGGGCAGCAGCTCTGTGCTCGGGGCGTGTGTGCCTGGGGACAAGTGAGAAGGAAGCACAGCCCAACATGAACAGTCACCCCAACTGGAAGGTGGGATTTGGCAACCTTAAGAGATTTCACTCTTTTGTTTGTAACCCTTCAGTGGTGCCCACTGTTCTAAAGGTGATGAAGCTTTGCAGAGCTGCTCACAAGGTGCGTTTTATGACGCTCCCCTGCCCTGCCAGCCTGACCTCCATGCACTCTGCCCACTCCCCCTTTCCTGGCCATCTCTCTTCTTTTTTTTTTTTTTTGAGACAGAACCTCAAGCTGTCACCCTGGATAGAGTGCTGTGGCATCATAGCTCACGGCAACCTCCAATTCCTGGGCTCAAGCAAGTCTCCTGCCTCCGCCTCCCAAGTAGCTGGGACTACAGGCACCCACCACAATGCCTGGCCATTTTTTGGTTGCAGCTGTCATTGTTGTTTGGCGGCCCGGGCTGGATTCGAACCCGCCAGCTCAGGTGTATGTGGCTGGCGCCTTAGCCCATTGAGCCACAGGTGCTGAGCCCATCTCTCTTCTTTTCCCAGCTAGCCTCCCCCTTTGCCGCCTCAGGGCCTTTGCATAGGATCTTTCCTGACCCCACCCACTTTACCTTTGCTTCCTGCCCTCCCCACTCAGGTGTCACTTCCTTACAGAACCTCCTGACTCCTCCAGGCCTGCTCTGAATGTCTGTCCTGCCCAGTCCCCTATTCCCATGCCCACAATGAGACAAAATGCCCAGTCATTCTCTCCTGCTAGAATATCAGTGCCAAGAAGGTATGGACGATGCCTGATACTTGCCAGTATCCACTGTGGGTCCCCTGTGGTAGCTGCCTCAGAGCTTTGTCAAGTGAATGACACAGCTACTTTCCTACATGGTCCACATTTTTATTTTATTATTTATTTTTAAATTTTTAAATTTTTTTGACTTTTTAAAAATTAAATCATAGCTGTGTACATTAGTGCAATCAAGGTATATCTTAATTTTTAAAAAATTTATTCTACCAGCAACTAGATTTTTTTTTGTCACCCTCTGTAGAGTGCGGTAGTGTCACAGCTCACAGCAACCTCCAACTTCTGGGCTTAGGCGATTCTCTTTGCTCAGCCTCCTGAGTAGCTGGGACTACAGGCGCCTGCCACAATGCCCAGCTATTTTTTGTTGCAGTTTGCCAGGGCTGGGTTTGAACCCGCCACCCTCAGTATTTGGGGCCAGTGCCCCCTCACTGAGCCACAGGCACCGCCCATGGTCCACATTTTTATAACTGCACTTCTTCCTCCTTTAGGTTTATTTTATTTTATTTTTTTTTGCAGTTTTTGGCCGGGGCCGGGTTTGAACCTGCCACTGCCGGTATATGGGTCTGGCGCCCTACTTCTTTGAGCCACAGGCGCTGCCCAACTTCTTCCTCCTTTAAAGAAAATAAATTATCTTTTTCTGACAATGTAGGATCATTGCAAAAATGTAAGATAACTGACAATATTAAATTACCCTTCCAGGCAGTCCCCTAGTGATACACATCCGAGGCTGAGGTGGAATTCACATTTACAATGGAGGCTATTACAGGTAATAGGTAAACATACCTGTTCCAACTTACAAATTTAACTTAAGAACAAACTCATCAGCGTGGCATCTGTGGCTCAACGGTGAGGGCGCCAGCCACATACACGGGAACTGGCGGGTTTGAACCAGGCCCAGGCCTGCCAGACAACAATGACAACTACAACCAAAAAATAGCCGGGTGTTGTGGCAAGTGCCTGTAGTCCCAGATCCTTGGTAGGCTGGGGAAAGAGAATTGCTTGAGCCCAGGAGTTTGACATTGCTGTGAGCTGTGATGCCACAGCACTCTATCCGGGGCAATGTGGTGAGACTCTGTCTCAAAAAAAAAAAAAAAAAGGAACAAACTCTTCTTCTTTGTTAACTCGGGACTGCCTATATTATATCATCCTGGGGGATTAGAACGCAAAAGCCATTCTTACTTGGGGAAAAAAGGAAAGAAGAGAAGGGAAGATGTTTCTGTATCTATTTCTTTTTTGATAGCTAGGGTCTGATTGAATGTGGGCTCTGGAATGAGACTGTTGGGTCAGTCAACCTCCTTACTGATTTGTAAGGTCAATCCCTACCCCGTAGTGCTCTCCACCAGCTGTGTGACTTTGTGCAAATGGCTTTCCCTCTCTGAGTCTCAATTCACATTTATTAAAGACCTAATGAGATAATGCGTGTGAAGGGCTTCACTCAAGGTCAGTGCATAATAAGCGTTGGGTAATAAACATTCGTACAACACCTCACCTGTCTCTTCCTGGCTAATATGGCCCAAAGCTGATCATTTAACAGCTCCAGGAAAGCAGAGGCATTGTCTGTTTTGCTCCCTACCATAATCCCAGTCCTAGGATGGTGCTCAGCACATAATAAAAGTTCAATAAATACTTCCTGAATAAATTTGAAGATAAAATGTTTGTCAACATTACTCACTTTGGTTGGGCTGCAGAATTGGGAAAGGTCACTGTTATTTCTTTTCCCTTGTTTATTTTAGAAGCCACAGTCTTCAGAGGTCAAAACTTGTGAAAGTGGGAATTGAAATTTTGACTTTCCTATTACTTCCTCACTTTTGTCATCCTTAGTAGAGTGTCGTGGCGTCACAGCTCACAGCAACCTCTAGCTCTTGGGCTTAGGCGATTCTCTTGTCTCAGCCTCCCCAGTAGCTGGTACTATGGGTGCCTGCCACAACACCCAGCTATTGAAATTTTGACTTTCAAGTGTGATGAGCAGTCAGCACACAATATGCTTTGCACCAGGTTGTTTGGCTGAAATAATGTGGTTGCCCAGGCATTTTGAGACGCAGCCTCATTTGCCCAGAGTTTAGGTGGTGCTCTTCTTCTTAGCCTATTCTCCCACAGCTCAACCAAGGGACCAAAGTTTACTGCAGAGTCATTGGCAGGTCTCAGGGAGTCCACTCAATGCTGGGCAGACTCCAAGATGCGCCCTGCTCCTTCTCTTTGGCCTAATGGGTTAGATTCAAAATGTTCTTTGAAAGTCTTTCTTCTTTTTTTTTTCTTGTTTTTTTTTTTTTTTGAGACAGAGCCTCAAGCTGTCACCCTGGGTAGAGTGCCGTGGCATCACAGCTCACAGCAACCTCCAACAATTCTCAAGCGATTCTCCAGCCTCCGTCTCCCAAGTAGCTGGGACTACAGGCGCCCGCCACAACGCCTGGCCGTTTTTTGGTTGCAGCCAAAGTTGTTTGGCGGCCTGGGCTGGATTCGAACCTGCCAGCTCAGATGTATGTGACTGGCACCTTAGCTGCTTGAGCCACAAGCGTCGAGCCAATTTTCATATGCATCTATCAAGAAATTAAAGCACAGAGAGGGTGACTAAATTCCTGTGATCACACAGCCAGTGGCTAAGTCAGGATGTGAATGTAGACGCTGGTTCCAGAGCTTGCATTTAACTGCTGTGCTTTGCCACCTCTTAAAGAAGTTTGGGGCTTATGACAGCCTGGGCTGGGCACTTTAAGTGGGGTTTGTGTTGCAGGACTATTAAAATACGCTAATGTGCATTGTGAGCCTCCAAGAGGTGGGTAGAAAAAACACAGTCTCTCAAATTCAATTGACCACAGTACCTTTTCCCACACTTCCTATTATCTTCAGGACATAGTGTTCCACAGAACACTGAAAAGAAAACCCTATGTGTTTGTTAGGTTAGGTTATTTTGACTGTTACATTGGAATTTGTTTTTAACATCAATCCCTTCCTGTAAGAGTTTTGCCCCTGCAATTGAAGGAAAGCTCTAAAACCCAGTATAAAATGAACAGAGTCTTGATTCTCTACCTAACTGCTTTTGTTAGTAAATTCACTAGATACTGAAAAAAGGACAGATTTGGAACTCAATGGAGCCTAGGGATATTTAGGAGATTTATTTTTGGCACAGCCCTTGAATCTCCTCCTGTTTGGTCGTGGGGAAACATTTGCCAGTTTGGTCTCAGCTGGTCTGGTGGACAGGCGCCCCACCCCACGCCAAGCTTCCTGATAATCAGATGAAGATGGATATGCCGCGCCTGCCAAGGCCGCCTCCCTGGCCAGGACAGTGAGTCCATCCCCCTGCAGGGTGCTGAGGGCAGTGTCCACACTGGGGAAGGAAAAGCAGCCCCAGCACAACCTGGCTGGTGGACTGTGGGTGCGCATGTGACTTCACACACACATCCCCACCCGGGCACAAGCCCCTCAAGTCTAATTTCAATAAATCCCAGAATACTTTCTGTTCGTGTGAAATGTTTGGATTCTGATTGGCTGAGCGTTGCTGAGAATGAGACTTGATCTGGGAAGTGGTTCTCAAACTTTAGCTCCTCAGTCTCCCCTGGAGGGTTTGTGAAAACACAGCCGGCTGGGCTTCCCCTCTGGAGCTTGTGACACTGTCTGCCTGGGAACGTGAATTTCTAATGAGCTTCCAGGTGGAGCTGCTGCCTCAGTCTGGGACAGCACTTGTGAATTATTTCTGAATCAGAATCACCTCGCTTAAACTCCCAGCCCTGAAAAAAAAAATCACTGAGCAGGAAGTTCATATATCATAAACTAATCATTTAAAAATGAACAATTCGGTGGCATTTAGTATATTCACGCTGGTTTGTAACCACCTTCTCAATTCAGTTCCAAAATATTCCTCTCATTGCAAATGAAATCCTCTTACCTGTGAAGCAAATTCTCCCCGTTCCCTCCCTCTCCCAGCCTCTGCCAACTGCCTGTTTGAGTTCTGTAGCTATGAAATGATCTGTCCTAAATATATATATATATACATATATATATATATATATTGAGACAAATCTCACTATGTCACCCTCGGTAAAGTGCTGTGACATCGCAGCTCACAGCAACCTCCAACTCTTGGGCTTAAGCGATTCACTTGCCTCTGCCTTCTAAGTAGCTGGGACTACAGACGTACGCCACAATACCTGGCTATTTTTTGGTTGCAGCCATCATTGTTTTGCACACCCGGGCTGGATTCGATCCCGCCAGCTCCAGTATATGTGGCTGGTGCCCTTAGCTGCTGAGCTACAGGTGCTGAGCTGTTCTGAATACTTTATATGTATGGACTCTCATACAACATGTGACCTTCTGTGTTTGGATTTTTCACTTAGCTAGAACTTGAATAATATTCCATTGTGTATATACATATATAGAAATATATATACACCACAATTTGTGTATTCATTCATCTGTTGATGCTCGCCATTTTTTTTTAGCTGTGTGTAGTTGAACAAGTTACTTAATCTCTCTGAGCCTCAGCTTTTTATTTGAACATAATAGGAGTTGCTCCCTCGTGGAATCACAAAGATGAGTGAGGGATTGTAGGTGAGCTGCCTGGCACAATTCCAGGTCTGTATTTAAAGCCTCAATAAATGGAAGCTGCTATTATTCATTCTCTGTATTAATTTCATATTCCTCAGAAGTCAATCCTATGATGAGGATTTTTATATAAGTAGTTTACTTGGGAGGTAATCCCCATAAAACATCTTTAAGGGAGTTGGGAAGTGAGCTAGGCAAGGAAAGGAGCCAGTCAATGTGTTATCAAGCCAGGCACTCGGTGGGCACCTGGAGGCTTTTCCTCATGTATAACTCACACCCAGAGTCAGTTCACTGAGGGGCAAGGGGCTGGCCCATTTGTACTTTAGCTGCCGCCAGTCATCTGCGGGAGAATGATCTGGGGCCAGCGTTGGGTGATCTAAATTCTCCAGCAATTTGGGCCAGAACAAGGTGTGGTAGTGAGAGATAGCCCACAGGTAGAGAGATGCAGGTGGGGAACATTGCAGTCGGGCCCGTGTGATTGCACTGGCGAGGCGGAGGATGTGGGCTGAATGCCGGCGGCATCTGCTGGGCTCTTACCTGGACAATCTGTCCACCCAGCACACAACACTCCTCTCTGCGGAATCATCCAGGCCTGTTTGATGATGTTTGCTCCAACTCCCTGATCAGAGAGACAGTCGTGCTGTCAGCACAGGGTAAATCTTGGTTTTTCCTGTATTTCTCGAGGAGCTTAGCATGGTGCCTGGAACAGCAGGTGCTCTCTCAGTGGCCCCCTGCCTAGCTCACCTCCCAGTTGGTTAGCTGCTAATGAAGTTTGCCTCAGTTATGCCCCCTAAGTAGGCCACAGCTCACTGGATCCACGACCAAGCTGCTGCTGGTGAGTACAGTGAGCTTGTTCCAAACCTGTTTCTGTTGGTTGTGATATAATTTAGAATAAATCTATTAAATTAAATCTATTAAATTAAAGAATAAATGAATTAAGTCGATCATGTCATCTAATTAGACACACATCTAATTTAAAAATGACATTGGTCATTTTTAAAAAAACTAGGATGAATGCTTTGGAAAGATGATTTGTTAAATTGCTGCTAAATTTGATATAGTCATGACAACTGTAAAATATTGAAAAATGTTGGTGAAATTTGGAAGAACCCTGCATTCGGATGGCTTCAAAGTACTTTTAGGTTCTCTTTCCTTGGTAGACATTTTTGACTGGGTAACTCAACACCTTTTCCAACTGTTTTCTTCCTAGTCTGTCCTTATGTCACAGGCTAGAATGGTAAGCATATAAATTCCCAGGTTTCTCTGGAGATGGACACATCTGTGACTGAGTTATGACTTAAGAACCCATGGAAATCTGACTGGGAGTGGGGTGGTTCTGAGAAAAATTGCTTTCCTGATATAAGGGACACATGTGCTTCATCTTCTTCTTGTCTTGAATACAGAAGCAATGTCTGGAGATGCAGCAATTATTTTGTGATTATGAGGCTACAAGGCAACATTGAAGGTTAGTGTATAGGAAAGAAAAAGATGCTTAAGTCTAACTTATGGCATCATGGAGCCACAGCACCAATGTTGGAATGTCTATCTGTACCCTATTTTATATATAAGATAATTAAATGTCTGCATTGCTTAAGCCATTGTTAGTTGCAGCCCAAAGCATTTCTAATTAACACAGCCTATTCGAAGAACTTGAATCCAAAATTCATAAATGGTGCATTATGGGTATGGTTTGTGCTAGAAAGATGATGTGCAATCAATTGGGGACCTATCCTCCAACACTGATCATTCATCAAAATGTTTACCAGTGGTGCTACAGCTACATGTTTTAAGTTAAAATAAAATGTAAAGTTCTTTTTTTTTTTTTGAGACAGAGCCTCAAGCTCTCACCCTGGACAGAGGAGTTCTGTGGCATCACAGCTCACAGCAACCTCCAATTCCTGGGCTCAAGCGATTCTCCTGCCTCCGCCTCCCAAGTAGCTGGGACTACAGGTGCCCACCACAACGCCTGGCCATTTTTTGATTGCAGCCATCATTGTTATTTGGCGGGCCTAGGCTGGATTCGAACCTGCCAGCTCAGGTGTATGTGGCTGGCGCCTTATCCCGTTGAGCCACAGGCGCCGAGCCATAAAATGTAAAGTTCTATAACACCAGTATAACATTTGAGAAAAGTTTCAGCCGAAACTACCATGGGAGGCATTCTACACGGGATACCTGGCCAATACTCCTCCAGACTGTCAAGGTTGTAAAAAAAAAGGATAGCCTGAAACTCGGCACCGTTACGGCGCCAGCCACATGTACCGAGGCTGGTGGGTTCGAGCACGGCCTGGGTCAGCTAAACAGCAATAACAACTGCAACAAAAAAATAGCTGGGCCTTGCTGTGGGCACCTGTAGTCCCAGCTACTTGGGAGGCTGAGGCAGGAGAATCGCTTGAGCCCAAGAGTCTGAGGTTGCTGTGAGCTGTGACGTCACAGCACTCTACCGAGTGCTACATAGTGAGACTCTGTCTCAAAAAAAAAAAAAAAAAAAAGGAAAGCCTGAGAAACTCTCCCAGTCCAGAGGAGACCAGGAGACATGATAACTGAATACCATCTGGTAGCTGGATAGGACCCTGAACAGAAAAAGAGCATTCATGAAAAAATTGGTGAAACCCAAATTCTGGAGTTTAGTTAATAATAATGCACCACCAACAGCTTGAGTTCTGACAAATAACGATAATTTAAGTTGCTAATAACAGAAGGAACCATGTGAGGGGTGTAAGGGAGCTCTCTTGTCCTATCGTTGAAACCTTTGTGGAACCCTAAAATCTTTCTCGATGAAAACATTTACTTTAAAAAGTAGGGTGCACGCATTTTTCCTCTCATTTGAGAAGACTCTTGATTACCTGGGAATAAGATCGAGGGCTTCTGTAGCACTTAGCAGAAGTGCTCCGCATGAAGTGCTCCGCATTCATGCTGTTGCCTTTGCTTTCACTGACAAGTGACATTCTCTCTCTGTCCAGTCCACAGCACACAGCCATCCTCCCAAAGAGCTGCTCTTGGCTTAAAACAATTATTTCATTTGTGTATTTAATTTTTTTTTTTTTTTTTTTGAGACAGAGCCTCAAGCTGTCACCCTGGATAGAGTGCCGTGGCATCACAGCTCACAGCAACCTCCAACTCCTGGGCTCAAGCGAGTCTCCTGCCTCCGCCTCCCAAGAAGCTGGGACTACAGGCGCCCGCCACAATGCCCGGCCATTTGTTGGTTGCGGCTGCATTGTTGTTTGGTGGGCCGGGGCTGGATTCGAACCCGCCAGCTCAGGCGTATGTGGCTGGCGCCTTAGCTACTTGAGCCACAGGCACCAAGCCTGTGTATTTAAAATTTAAGTTTATATTATTTCTTCACTTGTTTTTAATGGCAATAATTTTCATTACTTAATTTATAATTTAATTATTTTTACTAATTTAATATTTAATTTTGTTTCTCTATTCTTTTATTGTACCATGCTGGGAGAGAAGATGAACAAGCATGGTGGTTGGAGTGGAGGTCGCTGCCCCTGCCTGTCCGTGGCCAGTCCTCTGGGGATCGTGCCTGTCTTCTCGAGGTCAGCATTGGCTTGGGGAGGTTGTCCTGCAGCACTTCATTCCTGCCATCTAGGTAGGGCTGGGCAAGTCAGACACACAGTCATTGGCTTAGGGGTAAGGTCCGGCTCAGGGCTTTGCCTGAGTTCCTGGGAACGATGCCCTCTTTTTTTGGCCAGAAATGCGCAGCTGCTAGATGTGCTCCTGGAGTTGGTGACATCTGTTCCACAGTCAGAGCAGACGCCTGCCTGGCAATGAATCCGGAGGAAAGCAAAAGCCAGACTTAGGAAAGAGCCTTCCAAACATTGTTTGAGCATCTGGGATCGAGCCACGTTCAAATCCCTGGACTTTTCCATGTAATGAAATGAGCCAATGAATTTCCTTTTTCTCTTTTTAAAGCCACATTGGGTGAGATTTCTAGTTCTGTCGCTTACAGCCACAGGAGTTTTGTTGAGCAGTAGTCACCTTTCCTCATCTGATTAGTCCCTCCTCTGCACTCCCACCGTCTTGACTGTGAAAATACAGCTGCCTGACCTTGGCCGACACTCCTAACTACTCTGGGTGAACATCCTTGGTCTGCCCTTTTCTAGCAATGGGCAAGTTATACCCTGGGCACATTCTTTAATTTCTCAGAGCTCAATTTCCTCATTTGTAAAATGAGAAAGTAAAACCCCTACTCGGCAGGCTGTTGAGAGAATGAACTGAAGTAACACGTGTAAGGCATTGAGGCAGTTCTCTCCTGAACATTCAACTTTTAGTTACTTTCCTTTTCATCACTGTTACTATCAATAACACGGAAAGATTTTTGGAGGCGATGATCCTATCTTTTTTCTCTTTGCATCTCCCACAACTGGTGTACAGTTGGAGGTTGAAAACATTTACAAAGTATTAAGGTCCTTTCTGCTGGTTTCTAAGAATAAAAAGATAGTCAGACACAATCTGTTCCCTCCAATTTCTCCAGACTGGCGGGAGCCATTGCCTGACGGCAGGCCAATCCAGAGAAAAGGTGGAACGTGGCTGAATAACACAAGGCTGGTGCGTTTGTGTCCTTCATGCTAACGCAGCACCTCCTACAGACCAGGTGCCGCGCTGGGAGCAAAGCCTTCCCGAAGAATAGAAGGGGCCAAATGGCCTTTCTCACCTGCGAAGCTGCTACTTTTAAATTCAGACAAAACCCAGCGGCATCAAACTCGCCATTATTTAAGAATGATTTTTTTGTGTGTGATGCACGCTTGTGTGAAAAAATATCAGCGAAGGCAAAAATAATGCCTCTCTTGCCCCTTCAACTTGCAAATGTAGATTTCCTCTTGCTTTTATTCTTTACAAGACAAAATCACTTAAGCCAAATTTAAGCCATTTCAGAATTGCAGATGGGCAAAATCTTCATGAGAAACATTTGACCTGATTTGTTTTACTAATTAACAAACAACCCTTCCCTGACTGGTACGTTTCACCCGACAGCACATTTTTAATCAAGGCATAAATTGTAGCAAACCGAGGTTTCTAAGAAAACCATAAAAAAATCACCTCCAGTGGAAGGATGGAAACGTGTCACAACAATAACCCAGCGGGGACCTGGATGAGGAGAGTGGAGAGTTAATTTGTGGCAGGGGATGAATAGTCCGAGATGAAACAACAACTTCCTGCTCTGTCTGAACATGTGACCAATAGCCAGAGCAGATTACAGGGAGGCCCAATTGTCCTCCAAGGGCTGAAGGGATTCAATGGCATAAGGAACAATTAAAGGAGAAACAGGGCGGCGTCTGTGGCTCAAAGGAGTAGGGCACCGACCCCATATGCCGGAGGTGAGGGGTTCAAACCCAGCCCTGGCCAAAACCACAAAAAAAACAAAACAAAAAACAAAAGGAGAAATAATTTGGAAGAAAAAAATGTCAATGACACCCTTTTCCATGTGAGCCATAACACTTGGGCCAAGTAGCCTGCACGTCTCATTCAAGACCCAGAAGGTGGAGCCCCCTGGTTGCAGGGAAGTAATTCACTGCCATCCCCCCAGGCGTTGACAGTGGCCCTGACACTGAGTGGCAGGCTGTGATACACACAGGGCCAGCCCGGGAGCCTCTGCAATGGAGGAGGGAGAGGCTGTACGGGGAATGCAATTCCCCTGGGCATTTAGGGAGAAAGAGACGTGTCTGGATTAGGACCGTTTATATTTCAGGGCCTTGCTGTGTTTCATTTCTAACTTTAAGAAGTTAGTCCTTGATGGTTCCAGTTCAGGCAGGTAGTTGAGAATATCCTTCTAGGGCTCAAAGTGGTTAAGATTCTGCATTGACGTTGGAGTTCAGTTTGGGCCTTCTCCTTCCCGCTCCTTCTCTTTCCCTGTCTGCCTTCCCCCTCTCTCTGTCTCCTTTCCTCCTTCCTCCCTTCTCCCTCCCCCTTCCTTCCTTTCTTTATTTAGGGAGGGCTCAAGCGGAATCTTAAATCTAGTTGACAGCTAAATTTTTAGGAAGTAGATTTTTAAATATCTCGGTACATTTCTATGAATAAAACTTCAATCATTATAGAAATATATAACCTCAGAAGTAATCGTCTCTCATGATCTCATTTCCTATGGATTGTGACTTTTTATGGGCTGTATGGAGCCTTTTAAGGTTATACAAACTAACACAGGGTGAGACTGTGCGTGCATCTTGACTTTGCTCTCTGGGGTGGATATTTGGATTTGCGACTGCCCCAGTGTCTTTGAACACTCTCATTACATTTTGACAGTTTTCCACGTGCTTATCTGATTTGCTTGCTTAATCATCTGTCATGGAGACTTTTCCACACTGGGACTTGTACTGTCCCAATATATGGAAGTGTTGGTATTTTTTCACCCATTCCTTTTTGTTTGAAACAGTCTCACTCCATCACCCTGGATACAGTGCCCTGGAGTCACAGCTCACAGTAACCTCAAACTCTTGGGCTCAAGCAATCCTCTTGCCTCAGCCTCCCAAGTAGCTGGGACTAAAGGAACCCCTACAATGCGGGGCTGGTTTTTCCATTTTTAGTAGAGACAGGGTCTTGTTCTTAAACTCCTGAGCTCAGGCAATTCACCAGCCTCAGCCTCCCCAAGTGCCAAGATTATAGGAGTGAGCCACTGCGTTCAACCCACCCATTCCAACCCTCCAAGTCCTTCCCTGGACTGGAGTAGAGCGTATAAATTTAGAAACTTACTCTCTTTTTGTCTCTCTCTCTATATATACACACATACCCTAAAAAATGTTAGAGTTTATAGCATTTCTCTGTAGAGCTAAGGAAGAGAGAAATCAGATTGTGAGTGTGTGTGTGCACTTGCATTCCAGACCTGTCCAGCTGGACGTGTATTCAACGGCACTAGAATCTCCTTGTCGATGCATTAGTTATGTGTGATTATATATATTGCATGGGTTATGAGAAAAGCGTGATGGGGAAGATGTTGAAGACCCTGCTCTTCTTGGAAACTTGATAAATAAGAAAGAGGCTGCAGATTCATACTCAGAGCTGCAGAGGAGCTGGATGTGCAGAGTATAAAGTGAGACCCCTGCTTGCATAAGACAGAGCGGCCGCAAAGGGCAGTAATGGAGGATGTTAAAAAATGATATTTTCGCCAAGGCAACATTTTAGAAACTTGAGGGTATGGGAAGAAGGATGTTAGGAAAGAAAGTATTGTTCTATCAAAGTAAGTTGAAAGGAAAGTTGGACAGAGATAGAAAATAAATTTTGAAAAGTCCAGAAGTCAAAATAATCAAGTGTGATACCTCTTGCCCAATAATTTTTGGGTAACATAAACAGGCACATAGTGCTCTTATTATAAATTCTCTGTCCTTTGCCCATGCCAGACATGCCTAATCTATCACAGGATCTTGTTTTCTCTTTTAATCTAGAGGCAGCTTCCTGTGTTTTCTTTCTTTATTGTTTTAGGCCAAATTATTCAGAATGGACTGACCAGGTGAACTGGTTGCCATCCCAGGCCTAAAGACACCTGCTCTATGTGAAGGGCTGGATGTGGTAGATGGGGCTTAGCAATGGCCTTGCCCTTGAAGAATCCTCCTAGTATTGCCAAACCTTTGTCTTCCCAGGGGGAAAAAACCAAAACAAAACCTCATGGAAGGGTGGAACAAGCCCAATAACAAGTGGGAGTTTGGCATTAGCCAAAGTGGAGGTGAAACCACTTGTTAGTTTGGGAGCCTTAGGTAAGCTTCCTAATTTATCTTGGCCATGATTTCCTCATTTGTAAAGTAGGAAATATAATATTCCACAAGACCACAAGAAATGTTAAAAAGTAAATGACACACCATTTGAAACAATGTAAGTGCTAGATAAATATTATTTCCTTTACCATCTTCTTGTTTTTATTCCTTCCTAATATATTTCTTACATGTTAGGCAAATTTTATCACCATGGTTGCTTCTGTGGCCCTCTCATGCTGGTTTCTTTTTTCTTCTGCCCCACTTTAGCCGTTTGATTTGAGTGGCAGAACCATCTCTCTCTGACCAGAGTCACTGTCCTAAGTGTTGGTCTCTGGGGGCCAATCTCAATACCTCAATCCCTGGCTGCTGTGATTGATCCACAAATAAACCCGTCATCCAAACTGATCCAATCAAAGTCCTTCCCTGGACTGGCTTAAATTGCAGCTGGGAAGGAAAAATTCCTGTTTTCTTTGGCTAAAGATTTAGGGAGAAGAGTCTGGGAGCGGTTGTGTGTCATGCCTCTATGACCTCTGGCATGGGACAGGCCATGAAGAGAGACTACAGAGAGATACAGAGACAAGAGTTGGGTGGGAAGCCGAGAGAGTTCCAGATGGTGGATTTAGCCATCTCTGGGCCTATGTCCAGACCGCTCACTCCATGGTTATGGAATATGAACCAGTAAATTGCCCCTTTTGCCAGAACCACTTTGTTTGTTTGTTTGAGACCTTGTTGCCCTTGGTAGAGTGCTGTGCTGTCCTAGCTCACAGCAACCTCAAACTCTTGGGCTCAAGAGATCCTCTTGCCTGAGCCTCCCAGGTAGGTGGGCTACAGGTGCCCACCACAACACCCGGCTATTTTTAGAGATGGGGTCTCATTCTGGCTTGGGTTGGTCTTGCGCTCGTGAGCTCAGGCTATCCACCTGCTTTGGCCTCCGAGAGTGTTGGGATTACAGGCATGAACCACTGCCCCTGGCTGTCAGAGCCTCTTTGGGTCAAGGCTTGTATCATTTGAGACCAAGAGGATGCTGCCTTGCAGAGTGACTAAGCAGCCAGTGTTTGTGTTTTTGAAATAAGAGTCACTGAATTAATTTCAATGTGGAGGCAGGGCTGGGCCATGGATTTGGTCCTGAACCTACTGCCCCACCTGCTGCTTCTGTCCACACCTGTACCAGCCCAGGGCAGGCCTGGAGAGGGGATGGGGAGGGCTTTGCACTAGTGTGAAGAGGAAGAGGCCCCATGGCTCGCTCTCTGCCTTTCATGTTAGATTCTTTTTAAGGGGCTACCTACTACAAGAAAATATTCCTGATGTATTTTATTGGGAGGATGTAGGCTATAAGCAACAAATTCAATTTACTACAAAGAGAGGATTTATTGCAGAGATACAGAGAAAGGAACTGGGCCTCTGAGGCTCCGAGGCAGCTACCACTAATAATGAGAATACTATGACTTCTTTGCAGCCCAGCGCAAGCAGCAGCACCCACCGTTCACTTCCTGTAGAGTGTGGGAATAATGGCCTCATATGGCTGGTTCTTCAAATATTTCTGGAGATGCTGAAATTCCAGATTTTTAAACCTTGGCTCCATTAAAACAAAACTACTTTGTGGGCCCACTGCAAGATATGCACAAACTCCATACTGTGGGTGGGAGAGTTTGTGATCATTCATAAAAGTGATAGTCAGCCTTCCCAGGATTTGTGAGTCATCCAAAATTTCTAATCGTCTCCTTGGCTTTGCCACTGCAAAGGAATCCCCAAGCAAAAGCACAGCAATAAAAGAAATAGTAGATAAATTGAATGTCATTAAAACTAAAAAATTTTGCAGCATGTTCTCACTTATAAGTGGAAGCTACATAATGTGTACACGTGGACATAAAGTGTGGAATAAAAGACAGTGGAGACTCAGGTGGGAGGGTGGGTGATGAGAAATTGTTAATACTTAATGGTTACAGTGTGCTTTTTTTTGGGTGAGGGATACATTAAAAGCCCCGACTTCACCATTATGCAATATACTCATGTAACAAAATTGTACTCCTTAAATTTATACAGAAAAATGAAAAAGAACTACACGAAGTTTAATTCAAAGGATACCCATAAGGAAGTGAAAAAACAAGTCACAGAATGGAAGAAAATATTTGCAAACTATATACCTGATTAGGGATTAGTATGCAGAATATATAAAGAACTCTTAGAGCTCAACAATAAAAAAACAAATAACCCAGTTTAAAAATGTACAAAAGATTGAGTACATTTTTCTCCCGAAAGAATATATAAATGGCAATGAGCACATGGAAAAAGATGTTTAACAAGTCAAAAACATAGTAAGCTACCACTTCATACTTACAGGATGCTATAATGAAAAGACAGTTACAAGTGTCAGTGAGGGTTGGGCGCAATGGCTCATGCCTGTAATGTAGCAGTCTGGGAGGCTGACGCAGGTGAATTGCTTGAGCTCAGGCGTTTGAGACGAGTCTGAGCAAGAGTGAGACCCCTTCTCTACTTCTCTATAGAAAAGCTAGCTGGGCACTGTGGTGTACACCTGTAGTCCCTGCTGCTTGGGAGGCTGAGGCAAGGGGATCACTTGAACCCAAGAGTCCGAGGTTGCTGTGAGCTAGGATACCATGGCATTCTACCCAGGGCACAGAGCGAGCTCCTGTCTAAAAAACGAAAAACAAAAACAAAGAAGTATCAGTGAGGATGTGGAAAAATTAGAACTTTATATATTGCTCTTGAGAATGTATTAGTAAAATGGTGCAGACAGAAAACTGTCAAAAAGTTAATTCTGAGTTACATGGAATCCAGCCATTCCACTTCCAGATGCATACCCAAGAGAATTGAAAACATATGTGGCTCGGACCTGTAATTCTAGCACTCTGGGAGGCCCAGGCAGGTGGATTGCTTGAGCTCAGGTGTTTGAGACCAGCCTGAGCAAGGACAAGAACCTGTCTCTACTAAAAGAGAAAAGCTAGCCTGGCATTGTGGCAGGCACCTGTAGGCCGAGGTGAGAGGTTCGCTTGAACTCAGCAGTTTGAGGTTGCTGTGAGCTATGATGCCACAGCACTCTAGCCTGAGTCAACAGAGTGAGATTCTGTCTCAAGAAAAAAAAAGAAGGAAAGAAAGAAAAAGAAAACATGTGCACAGAGAAGCTTGCACATGAATTTCATAGTGTCCTTATTCATAATGGGCAAAATATAGAAACAAATGTCCATCAGCTGGTGAGCAGATAAACAAAATGTGGTATATCTATGCATTGGAATATTACTCGTCTATAAAAAGGAATGCAGTAGTGGTCCACGCTCCAACACGGATATACCTTAGAGCATCACGCTGTGAGAGAAGCCGGACAGAGAGGGCTGCGTGTTGCATACTTCTGCTCATGTGAAAGATCTAGAAAGGTGACTCCCTGGAGGGAGAAGGTAGACGACTCAGAACTGGGGGCTGGGGTGTCACCGACTGTGCTTTTATCCACTTCTGAGCCTGTGTCCTGGAGAAGTTCCGAACAAAAGAAAACCATTTCTGGGCAGTGCCTGTGGCTCAAGAAGTAGGGCGCTGGCCCCCTATACCAGGGGTGGCAGGTTCAAATTCGACCCCGGCCAAAAAAAACTGCAAAAAAAACCAAAAAAAGGCAACCATTTCTAATTAGGCTGACGATGTCCACTGTAGCCTCTTAGCTCCCCCACGGCCCATCAATCCTGGGCTATGATGACTCCACTTTCTTTGATTAATGGCCTTCATGAAGGATCTTATTCCCGCTGGATTTTGACAAATTGTGGGATGAACTGAGGCCACAAAAACCTGTTTTCTCTTGTAGTTTCAGTGAGGTTTGAACTCGGGTCTTCAGGGATGAAAAATTACTTCTTTAACCCACTCCATCAGAAGGCTTCCCTTAATCTAATTCCTGTGTGGCCTGATGCGAGATGGCCACACAGCCATTGTGGCCATCAACTATTAATCAAAACGCCTGCAAACAGAGGGGAGAGCAGCTCCACGTGTGCTGAAAAGACTCAGTTGGCTCAGCTGTGGAGTGTCAGAAAGCTGCGTGATCAATGAAGGCAGGGCCGTAAAGCATTCTTTGGAAACCTTGAAAGGAACAGGACATTTACAATAGTGAAATGGGATGTCGGCTTATCAAAGGATCAGTCACTATAGCTGGTAAAATCAAGATTTAGGGATTTATGACGCTCTTTAGTTATTTTCCCCCAATTGCTGAGGAATGAAATTTGTCATATGGCCTTTCCCTTTGTTAAAACTCACAGGTCAAACGTTGTAAATCCTGTCTTCTTCCACCAGGAGGAAGGATAAGGCAAGGAGCTTCTTTATTGAAGCAAAGAATTAAAAAATTAATAATAGGCAGGATTTATTGGTAAATCGTTATGCTCCAGGCATTATTCTGAATGCTTCACACATAGAATCCCTTAGTCTGCACCTACGATACAGGTGCTATTATTATCCTCAATTGACAGATAAGGACGCTGAGGCACAGAGAGGTTAAGTGACTCAGCTAAGGTCACACAGGAAATGGATGATAAAACCAGGATACACACAGAGCCTCCTCTTTAAACTACTCTCCTGTACTAGCCCAGAGTGATGTGCAAGGTTAATCCAATGTAAAAGGTTTCTGTACTTTAGGACTTTTAGAGCTTTTAATATGTTAATATGCATTAAAATCATTACTGTCAGAATATAAGAGATGGCATTTTTCAATAATTCCCCAAAGTCAGGAAGTTTCTTATGAAGGGCTGACCTCAGACTCACAGTCTGCTTAAGGGTCCAAGTATTTATTATTAGATATTTTGTCAAACTTTCTCTCAATGGGGGTCTGCTTTCCCCAAACTCTTCTTCTCTGAAGTGATTGAAAAAAAATGGGAGTTGTGGATCCAAAATCCATTTAGATGTAGAAGCTGATTCACGATCCTGGAGTACGCAGACACTCCCTGTGCACAGATTCAAACAGCCGACACCCGTGGTGCTTGCCTGGCAGGCTCTTATTCTTTCTTTTTATTCTGCTCAGCTTTCCTCCGGGGCCCTACACTCTCTCGCCACATACACCAAGGTGTCCTGTCATCTCTTGCTAAGGGATAAGGACAGAATCTGGGCTAACCAAGCAGATACTCCCCTGGGAATGTGAAATTTTCAAGATTTAAGTACAAAAATGGCAGGAGCTGCTGTATTCCTGCATGGGAGACCCAGTGACATGGGGCTGCTTCATCTCTGGAGGTGCCTTGGTGTGTCTTTCTGAAACTTGGCCATCCTACCAATTATCTTTGGCCTTGCTTGTTTCTTAATTCTGTGCAACAAACAGCCATCATGGCATCCCACAATAAACATTAGTTGCTGTGTGTGGCACTCAGCTCTGCTGCCTTGTTTTCTTCAACCTTGCTAAACTCAGTTATTGGTTCTAGAAGTGATTTTCCCTGTATGCTTGTTTCTTTGTTTTTGTAGATACTTTGGGGTTTTTAATATAGGCAGTAATATCATCTGCAAATGGGACAGTTTTATTCTTTTATGTCCTCTTTCTCCCCTTGCCTTATCGAAGTGACTAGAACATCCAGTATTTTCTTTTTTTTTTTTTTGAGACAAAGCCGTATTATGTCACCCTCGGTAGAGTGCTGTGGTGTCACAGCTCACAGCAACCTCAAACTCTTGGGGTTAAGTGAGTTTCTTGCCTCAGCCTCCTGAGTAGCTAGGACTATAGGTGCCCATCACAATGCCTGGCTATATATATGTTTTTTTATTTCATATGTGTTGGGAAACTTTAGAAACAGCCATTTATTATTTGGATTAAATGTCTGATTTGTTTTGCAGTACCAGCTATATTTTTGTTGCATTTGTCATTGCTTAGCTGGCCCAGGCCCTCAGCCTCCCAAGTAGCTGGGACTACAGGTGCCGTCACAATGCCCAGCTATTTTTTTTGTTGTTGTTGTCATTGTTGTTTAGCATGCCTGGGTTTGGTTTGAACCCACCAGCCCGGATGCATTTGGCTGGCACCTTAACCACTGGCCTAGATCTTCCAGTATTTATGTTAAATAAGAATTGTGAGAGGTCACATTGCCTTATTTCCAAATGCAAACCAAACCTACAATCCGTGTAGGTTTGGTTTTGTTGTTTGTTTTTTTGTTTTTGAGACAGTGTCTCTCTCTGCTGCCTAGGACAGTGTGCAATGGCTTTATCCATCATCACTCACTGTGACCTCCAGCTCCAGGGCTCAAGGGATCCTCCTGCCTCAGCCTCCCAAGTACATGGGGCTACAGGTATGTACCATAAAGCCCAGCTAAGTTTTCTGGTTTTTTTTTTTTTTTTTTTTTAGACAGAGCCTCAAGCTGTCACCCTGGACAGAGTGCCGTGGCATCACAGCTCACAGTAACCTCCAATTCCTGGGGTCAAGCGAGTCTCCTGCCTCTGCCTCCCAGGTAGCTGGGACTATAGGCGCCCGCCACAACGCCCGGCCATTTTTTGGTTGCAGCCGTCATTGTTGTTTGGCGAGCCTGGGCTGGATTCGAACCCACCAACTCAGGTGTACATGGCTGGCGCCTTAGCCCGTTGAGCCACAGGCCCCGAGCCTCCA
>CAUYRH010010056.1:0-10492 GCA_963574655.1 Perodicticus potto
ACACACACAATGAACACACTCGTGAACACACACCATGAACACAGCTGTGAACACACACTGAGAACACAGCCATAAACACACATTATGAACACAGCTGTGAAAACAGCCGTGAACACACACCATGAACACAGCCGTGAACACACACGAAGAACACAGCCGTGAACACACATTATAAATGCAACCGTGAACACACACCATGAACACAGCCGTGAACACACACCATGAACACAACCGTGAACACACACTGAGAACACAGCCATGAACACACATTATGAACACAGCTGTGAAAACAGCCATGAACACACACCAAGAACATAGCCATGAACAGATGTTATAAACGCAACCGTGAACACACACCATGAACACAGCTGTGAGCGCACACCATGAACACAGCTGTGAACACACACTGAGAACACAAGTCGTGAACACAAACCATGAACACAGCCATGAACACACACTGAGAACACAGCCATGAACACAAACCATGAACACAGCCGTGAACACACACCATGAACACAGCCGTGAACACACACCATGAACACAGCCGTGAACACACACTGAGAACACAGCCATGAACACAAACCATGAACACAGCCGTGAACACACACCATGAACACAGCCGTGAACACACACCATGAACGCAGCCATGAACACACACTATGAATGCAACTGCGAACACAGCCGTGAACACAGCCGTGAACACACACCATGAACGCTGCTGTGAACACACATTGTGAACGCAGCTGTGAACACGTGCTGTGAACACAGTCATTAACTCAGGCCGTGAATGCACGCTGGGGAACACAGCTGTTCTCACACCCAGCCCCTGTAGTGGGTGCTCTGTGGCTTCTGCTGGACCTTTTCTTGTGGTTTCGTGTGGCCTGGTGCAGGATTTAACGAGCCTTCTTTTTCCTTCCTCTCTCCCACGTGACTGTGCTTTGTCTAATGTTTATTTCACAGCTTGCAGAGACCCTGGACTGACACCAGGTGTGGAACCCACGAGGACTTGGGGGTGTCCCATTTGGCGACCAGGCCCGCATGCCTGCGCTTGTCAGGGTGCTGTGTTAGGTAGGGCACTCTTATTTCGGGATGCGTGTGCAGGAAGTAGAGTGTGAGGATGGAAAGACAAGGGGGGCTGCTCTGCATTTGGGGGACTCCCTCCGTGGGTCTTGGTGGGAGGCAGAGCCGCCCTCCCTCTGTGGAGGTGAGAAGGCCCCGACACACCTTTGCTTTTCAGCTACATTGAGTCCCCGTCTGGGCAGGGCCAACCTGGTGTCCACTCAGGACTTAGGGTTTTGAGCCAGCCGTGTGGACGTCTCCTGACAGAGCCAGTTCACCGTCAGGTTTCAGTGTCCAGTGAGAGTGGCTATGTGACCAGCAGTTCTAAAATGCTCCCCTCCCCCCTCAGGCGTCCTGTCTTAGTCCCCGGACCAGGTGACTGTGAGAGTTTGGTCAGTGTGGGAAGACTCCCCTTTCAGAAACCCTGTCTCTGGCCCCCACACGGATGGACTTTGAGGACGTCACACCAAGTGACGAGCCAGACATAGAAGGAGAAACTCCGTGTGACTCACTCCTCAGGCGTCCACAGAGACAGAGAGGAGATGGGGGTCCCAGGGGCTGGGAGGCTGGGGAGCTGGTGTTTGATGGGGACACAGCTTCAGTTGGGGGATGTGAGAAAGTTCTGGAGACGGAGGGTCGAGATGGCCACGCAGCACTGCAAATGCTCTCAATGCTGCTGAGCTGTGCACTCAGGAACGGCAAAGATGGCCGGGCACGGTGGCTCACACCTGTAATCCCAGCACTCTGGGAGGCCGAGGCAGCTGGATACCCTAGGCTCATGAGTTTGAGACCAGTCTGATCAAAAGTGACACCTCGTCTCTACTAAAAATAGAAAAACTGAGATGAGAAGAGCAAAAAAAAAAAAAATGGCAGAGATGGCAAATTTTACGTTATGTGCATTTCACCACAATTCAAACAAAACTCCAGATGGGGAGCTTGGGGAGGGGCGCCCACCTAGTCGCATGCACCTCCCAGGCAGAAAGAGGAGGCATCAGTCAGCGTGAGAGAGACTCAACTCTCCAAGGCTGGCCTGGGGGAGCAGAGGCCCAGGATCAAGGGCTGGGACCTCTGTCCCCTCCACAGGCCCGAAAGCCTTGGGCCAGGAGCACAGCTCCCCACGCACCAGCTGAGGCCTCCTTGGCTGGACCTGCAGAGCTGGGAGCGTGTGTGCGGTGTGGCCCCGAGTCCCCCAGTCACTGCTGCACAGGCAACGTGGCGGGCTCCCAGGTGCTCTCACTCACTCCCGTCCTATCTGCTCATCCGACAACCTTTCCCCCCCACCCGTCAGCTAGGCCAGGATGTCTTCGCCTCTGTGGAGAGGTGCAGGGGAAGCAGCAGCAGGTCAGTTGTCCTGGAGCCACCGAGGCCCCTCTGAGTGTCCTCTTAGACCCCAATGGTCACCAACAGTGTCTGCTCCAGAGGGAGGTTGAGGGGTGGGTCCACCCTGGGAGCATCTGAAGAGGCTGGGCTCCTGGGGTTGCCAATCACGTGCCCTGAGGAGCAGAGGGGGCTACGAGGCTGCTCCAGAACATTCTGGAGGGTCCCAGATGTCCAGGGCAGAGCAAGTTCTGGGATGGATGGAGAGGGCAGGCAGGGGGGCCCAGGCACTGTAGGGGCAGGAGGAGCTTTCTGCCTGCGGGTCTGAGTCCTCTCTGCACCCCATGTAGGGGGAGCCCTGGAGTCCCCAGAAGCATCCCCCCTCCCTGCTGGTATCAGCGCAGGTATGTTTGTGAGGCCAGGTCTTGGTGGGGTAGGGGAAGCAAGCAGAGAGTGAACAGGGGTCAGCCCCCTGCAGAGTGAGTCCTCCAGGGCACCCACTGGCAGGGGCCCCCAGGGAGAGGGTGTATAAGGGCAGGGCGCCTACTGTGTGGCCAGGGCGTATTTGCCTCTACGGTGCAGGCTATGGCCAGAGCGGAAGGCAAAGCAGAGGAAGGCGCTGAGGAACGTGGCGTACACCTGCACGGGGGGCGGGATGCCAGGCATCTGTCTCTGCAGCCTCAGGACGGGGCACCACCAGGCTGACTCCAGGGACACCAGGAACCAGCCATGTCTAGGCCCTGGGTGGTAACAGGATTCCCACCCACCCCTCCCACTGTGTGGGGGCTGGGTGGGTGGGTACCGTGAGGCCCAGGCCGATGCCACTCAGGGTGGAGAGGACGTGCTGGTGCGGCCTCAGAAGGCTCTGGATGCCCTGCAGACAGTCCTGGGAGAGATGGCAGGCTTGGCACCTGCCCTGACCAGCCCTCCCCGCCTGGGCCAGTGGGGCCAAGGCCAGGGCAGTGGGAAGATGGGGTGCAGCACTTTCCCAGGCAGCTCCTCCCACCCAGGGCTCAGGAGAAAAGACAGAAGCAAGTGGGACAGGCTGGCCTCTGTGGGGCTCCAGGGGCACATTCTTAGGGTGTAGGCCAGGCCTTCTCTCCCAGTGGCCCTGAGCTCTGGTGTTGGGGTAGTGGGGTACTTGTCTGGCTCCTGTGGGGAGGGCGGGATCTGACTCTCTCTGGGGCCCTTGCCCAGAGTCAGGCACAGTACCTCAGGGCCCAGAGGGTGTTGGCTAACAGGGAGCACAGGTGGAAGGCTGTGGGGGTCCCTGCACTGTTCAGGCTCCCTTGCTACCCCCCAGGCATCCTAGGGTTACTCTGTCCAGAAAAAAGTAGGTTGTGGCTGTCTCTGAACTGCTCAGATGGTGACATTTGGTTTGGGGGCAGGTCTTTCTCCTCCTGCCTGGCTTCTCAGGGGTGAGAGGCAGGTCCGTGCTCCTGTTTGCAGTTGGGGACCTAAAGACTGTCCTCGTGTGGGTCTCAGCCCCACCCTGGGCGCTGCCGGCCCTCCTTTGTCCTGTCCCTTTGCTGCCGGCCCTACTGGCCCTCCTGGCCGCTGAACCAGCTCCTCCCACTGCAGGCCTGAGCCATTTGCTCGCCTGTGCCTTGGAGGAGTGCCAGGCCTCTCGTTGCCAGATGGGGTGGGTTTGTTTCCAGGACAGCAGGCGAGGGAGGGGTGGCCCAAGGAAGGGAGGAAGGGCTTCCCTCCTGGGCTCCCACCCGGCGGCACATCACCGAAGCCTCCAGCCTGGCGGGTGGGGCCCCAGCCTCAGTTCAGGGCGCTGCCCCCTCCCCTAGACTGAGCTGACCTCCCTCGCTCTGGGGGCCCTTGGCACTGAGATCTTATCCGTGCATTTTCAGAGGCTTCCGTGGGCTGGGTCTCCCTGGCCTTGGGAAGCCCCCTGTGGGGTGATGTGTGAGGGGTGAGTGGAGCACAGAGCCTGAGTCCAGCCTGGCTACCCCACAGGCTCCATTACACAAAGCCTTCTGTGTTTCTCTCATCACACCGGAACCTTCCCTGACACCTTCAGCAGGCACATCCCAAGGGTCCAGGGGAGGCCAAGGGCCGGAGGGTGTCCCTGCGTCTCAGGTGGCCCTGGCTGTCTGCCCCGCCTCACCTCTCTCGCTGCCTCCGTTCCCCGGCACAGACTGGCTTCCACTCCCCCCAGACGGCCGAAAGGAGACCTCTTTCCACAGCACAGGAACTGCAAGAGCACACAAGAGGGACCCCCCATTTGCCCCGGAGACCTCAGGAAGCAGATGGGACCCGTGGGGAAATAGGGGACACAAGGACAAAGGGCCTAGGCAGAGGCCGGGCCTGGGGCCCAAGGAGTGGCCATTGTTCCTGCGGGAGCACCAGCCACTGGGCATCTGGGCCCTGGCGAGGGGCCTTCCTGAGGCCAACGGTCTGCTCCTGGGGTCCCCTGGAGCCACACTGACTGCCTGCTGGCTGGAGGTCTTGGCTGGCTTCTGTTCAGAAGGGCACGTGCTTATTTTAATGCCATTGTGGTTTAGACATCCTTCACGGTTTCTGAAGGGGCTCTGCCTTTTCCTTTGCACTGGACCCTGAGGAAACAGTAGCTGGCAGAGGAAGAAGAATGTGCCCTGCACTGAGGGCAGCGGGGCTGAGTCCTGGGACAGCCCCCATGGTGTGTGCTCATTGTTCCAGCTGTCAGGAGGCTCAGGCAGGAGATGGCTCGAGCCGCTCACTCTGGGGCCATCCCGTGCCCCACGCTGTGTCCAGTCCCCACAGCGAAGCTGACTGCCCTTGAGGGGAAGGCTGGCGCCCTACACTCACCGCCTCCTGGATGGCCACCAGCTCCTGCTGCCAGAAGAGGGTCGCGGTCTTCACCGCCTGGTCGTACACCAGGTCATAGGTGTCCAAAGCGGCGTCCTCCATCTGCGCCAGGAACAGCACAGGGAGCCCAGCTCACGATGGGGGTCTGGAGGGCGGTGGGCCCCTTGAGCGTGTTCCTGTGTCCCTCCCACCGAGGGGAGCCCCCGAGGGTGAACCCTGGCCCCTGGGCAGCAGCCACACTCCCAGGTTTCAACTGTGGAGCCTCTGCCCTGCCTTAGGGGTCACTGTGGCCTCCTGCTCCCCCAGGGCTCCTGGGGGATGAGGCAGAGAATAAACCTCATTGTCACATACTGTGGGCTTGTGAGGTGCGGAGGGGGCCACCCTGCTGTTGACCCGGAAATGGGTGATGGGCTGGGCCGGCGGGAGGGACCTCGGGAGAGGCCCAGGGCCAGGGCTTCAGTGTCCCCAAGGATGGGAGGGAGGTTCTAGGTCTGCATCCCCAGACGCCCCAGGCAGCTAGACCCTGAGTAAGGCCCTTGGCCAGGGACACCTTGGGCACCTGCGGTCCGATCCAGGCAGATGGAGCCCCTATGGAGCAGGAGATGGAGGAGAATGGTGGCAGCGGCTGGCTAGCCTCTGCCTTCACACCACACCCCAGGCGTCCCCAGACGGCATGTCGCTGGCTGCAAGCGCCCTTCCTGGGCCCTTGCTCCTGCTGCTGCCCCACCACAATGCCCACCCCTTTGCCAAGTTATTCCTTAGAGACAAGGAAGGAATGAGACTCTGACCTCCACCCAGAAGGCTTCCCTGACTGCCCCAGGAATTGCTGGTCTCCTGGCATAGGGCGAGGGCCCCTGAGCTCCAGCCCTCTGGTGCCTCCCTCCTGCCCAGAGGCCCTGCGTCCTTCAAACCATGCTGACAGCCAGGACACACTGAGGGCATGTCCCAGAGATCTGCATGGGAGACCCATACCTGCTCTTCCCACTCACGCCTGCCCTCCAGAAAGGCCTACAGGCCTTGGGGCTAGGGGCTGTGGGAGCTCCTGGCCAGCCCTGTCCAAGCCTGACTGTCCAAACAAGTCGGATGGACCTCCTATGCCAAACTTAGCTCCTGGCGCTAATTAATCCCCACTGATGGCTAATAAAAGTTGGACAAGTCTCCACGAGTCAACTCCAACTCAGCCTACCTTTGTCCTCCCTGACTGACAGGAGGTGGCCAGTGCCCTGGGGTGCAGGCACCAAGCTGGCTGAAGCCACTGCTGGGCTGGGGCCAGGCCCCTCTCAGCCTCGGCTTCTTTGGGGATGAGTCTGGCTGGCCAAGTGTCCTCATTCTGGGAGGTCCTGGGGAGGGCTGAAGGTCTATGGGAGCTGACCCAGGGCTGGCCCAGGGAGGGTCCAGGGCCTCCAGGCTCTGGACAAGTTGTCTAATTACTCAGTACTAGTGCACTCCTAGCAGCCAAGGGGCCTGCCGTGCTCGGCTCTGCCAAGCTCACTGCCCACAAAGCCTGGCCTGGAGGGATTTGGGGGCCAGGCTTACAGGTGATGCTTCACTATCTGCCCATTTCCAGGTTTAGTGGGTGCGGGAGACTGAGGCTATCTTTCACCAAGGACGGTGGGGCAGCCGGGCGTTCCCTGTTAGGTGCCCATGCTCTGAGCTTCACCTTCCAGTGCCCCCAAGGGGCCCACAAGGCACACCACCAAGACCAGATCATCAGGGTACCTGCCTGGGCTCAGCTCTGCGTGGCATAGGCTGGTTCTGCACCCTGGGAGGCCTGTGCCCTGGGGGGGCCTTATGGAAGCTGCAGGTGGCCTGTGGTCTACCCCATAGCTGAGAGAGTCCAGAGAGGCCAGAGAGGCCAGACCACAAGGAGCCCTGAGGACATAGCACAGCTAACACCTCCCCACACCCGGCACTTAATCCAGGCATGAATTATTAAGGGGTAATCCATTTTCTCGACACTGTCTGATCTGGGGACAGGGGAGTTGTGGCAAAGTCGCTCTCAGGCCTCAGGGAGGATGTAATTAATAGTCTTCAATCTCTGTATTCATCCCGCGGCCGCTGCCTCTGTCCTCCGCTCCTAAGTGGCAGCTGGAAATCCTTGTGAGTGGGGCTCCCCGGGGGTAGGGTGGGCACTCCAGTCTCACCTGGGAGCGTTTATGGCCACAGGGGTGGCAGGGGACAGTCTAGGTGTGTGGCTGTTCCCTCCCTCTTCCAGCTGTCTGGTGAGTGGTCTTGACCTTGTATGCCAAGATCTCTCAGGGGGTCCCTCTCAGTGAGGAAAACTGAGGTGCAGAGGCCGCCTCAGCTTTGCCAGCACAGGCAGCTCTGACCCCTTAGGCTCTGCTCTCATGAGGCTGCGGCCAGACCTCGTGGTGTTGGGAGCCTGAAGCTGGGACATGCCTGGCTCCGGGGACCCTGACTGGGGCCATGAGCTGGGGGGCTGAGGCCCCTGCCCATACGCTGCCACCAAATGCTCTCACGGCCACGCTCATGAGTCCCCACACTAGTCCCCAGTATGGACAGCCAGCCTGGGCAAGGGTAGGGGAGGATGGGATGGTCGCAGGCACAGGTGATGCAGCTTCTTCCCTCCCTGCAGCCCCCTCAAGCAGAGCCTCCAGGAAGAGGCTCTTTAAGAGGAAGCCTGCTGGGCGCAGTGGCTCATGCCTGTAATCCCAGCACTCTGGGAGGCCATGGTAGGTGGATTGTTTGGGCTCAGGAGTTCTAGACCAGCCTGAGCAAGAGCGAGATCTCATCTCTAAAAATAGCTGGGCGTTGTGGTGGACGCCTTAGTTCCAGCTAATTGGGAGGCTGAGGCAAGAGAATCGCTTGAGCCCAAGAGTTTGAGGTTGCTGTGAGCTGTGATGCCATAGCACTCTACTGAGGATGACATAGTGAGACTGTGTCAGAAAAACAAAAAAAACAATAAAAAAGAGGAAACCTGGGCCTGGTCTGGGGACTCTTCCTGGGCCCTAACACCCACTATGATGAAGAAGGTTGAGGGACTTGTCCCAAAGAGGACCCCTGACTTCGAATCCAGAGCCCATGGCCCTGGCCACCTCTGTGCTACCAGGCCGGGACTTGGGTCTGCATCAGGCCGGGAGTCAAAGCCCACTGGGTGGGCAGATGGAAACCCCAGTGCCCACTTGGGGTTGGGCAGAGCTTAACTTGGCCTGACCCCTGAAGGCCATTCAGGAGTGCTAGGCAGACAGGGCACTGTGAGGGGTGTGAGGTCTGGGACAGGACCAGAAAAGGGGCCCAGCAGAAGCCAAACCACTCTCAGCCCCTTCCCTCCTTGACTACAGCCCCCGTTGGCTTTTGTCCTGTGGCCCCTGGCAGCCCTCTCCCATCTGGAACCTGAGTCCCTGCTCAGAGTAACACAGGGTGTCAGGGCACGGGGAGAGGCCTCAGACCAGCCCTGGGTACCCTGGCAACTGTCTTCACCTCGGCCACCCACACTGCAATCAGTCCTAGAATGGGCCAGATAGGAAATGTGAGGCTAAAATGCTGAACTGCCCAGCTTGTCCCCTGCAAGACTGCTGGACCACCTGTCAGTGCCACAGGGTGACAGGGTGGTGTTTCCCCATCTGGTCTCGAGTGCGTGACCCCAAGTGAGCCGGGGTGGGGGGAGCCCTTTGGGGTGGACCTTGGGCAGGGAAGGGAGAAGTGGTGACTCTGGGTGCAGTGAAGGTCCCAGAGCTGCTGTCCCTGTCCCACCACCAGCCCTCTTGGCAGTCCTGGCACCCTCATATCCAGGCAGAGACTCCCATGTGGCCTCCCCACAATGAGTGTGGAACAGGGGACTGCCCTGTGTCTACTCGCCTGTGTGGGGACCATCCCTGTGTGGGATGGAGCAGCTGGTGCTCACCTGGGTGGGGTTGCAGGATCTCCAGAAGGCCACCTGTGCCAGGATGCAGAAGCCCAGGGCAAAGCTCAGGAAGCCCTGTGGGCAGAGAAGGCGGTCACTGTGGTCAGTGGCAGGACTGAACCCCTGCCCCAGGAACGGTAGGTCATCCGGGAGTGACGGAGACCCCTGAGCATCGGGACTGCCTCCTGGAGGGACTCTGACTCAGGGAGGACTGGGCAGAGCCTCCCTGGGCCGACATCCTCCCGGGAGAAGAGACTCCCACACTGTCCAGGCGGGGGAGGGTGGAGGTTGCCGGCTTTGTTTAGTTTTCTGAAGTGCCTCGCAGCTAACCCAACCTGAGGAGGAGCTGTGGGTGAGCTCCCTCCTTTCTCTCCACAGCTCTGCCCGTCCTGTGCCCTAGCTGGCTCCTGTCCCCTCTTGCTGACAGCCCTACCCCCACTACTGGAGGCAGGGGTCCTCTGGCAAAGCCCCACGTACTCTGTCCATCCTCTCAAGCAGGGTCCTCCTTACAGAGGCTGACAAGCATTACGCACCTGTCCCCCGCACACTTTTATGGACAGTTACGCAGGGTCACCGCAGACTAAGAACCCTGGAGACATCCCCTGCCATAGTTTCATCTGCTGCCTTTGAACTGGTGACCCAAGGATCTGGGTCTCTGCCGAGTCTTCTCCTGGAGCTCCCGACAGTCCGGCCACAGGCCACAAACTGCACCACTGCACAAACTGGAAGTCCAGTGGCCTGGGGTGGGTGTCTGTCCCCACTCCCTGCTGCAGCTGCAGGTGTGTCACACCACACACCGACACGCGTCCCCCTGGCCTGCTCATATGGTATGCCCATACGAACTCTCCTAACCCAGGAACCTCACTTAGGGTGGCACCCAGGAGAGTAGATAACCAACGGAGTGCAGGGTGGTGCCTGTGGATGCAGAGGGGACAACAGGCACTGGCCAGAGCAGGCTGGGGCAAGGGAGCAGATCTTGTGGAGGAAGCTGAGCAAGAGGTGTGTGGAAAGAGCCAGGTCCCTGCACCAGCCCCCAGCTCTGGGGCACCTGCCATGTCCCGGCCCTTCCACCTGCAGAGGCTGCAGGCCCTGCTTGGGGGCTGCCTTGGGGCTGCCTCCTCCTCCCCTTTCTTCCTCCTCTTCGTCCTCCCCTAAACTCCCTCCGCCTCTACCTCCTCCTCTCTCTTTCCTCCTTCTGCCCCCTCCTTTCCCTCCTCCTCCTCCCCCTCCTCCCCCCTCCTTTCCACCCTCTCCTCCTCCTCCCCTCCCTCCTCCCCCTCTCCTTTCCACCCTCTCCTCCTCCTCCCCTCCATCCTCCCCCTTTACTTTCCACCCTCTCCTCCTCCTCCCCCTCCCTCCTCCCCCCTCCTTTCCACCCTCTCCTCCTCCTCCCCTCCATCCTCCCCCTCTCCTTTCCACCCTCTCCTCCTCCTCCCCTCCCTCCTCCCCCTC